>CM040426.1:147496863-147618609 GCA_022702705.1 Papilionanthe hookeriana x Papilionanthe teres
GATACGTAAAAAATGCGAGAGAGAAATGTAGGAGGGAGAGAAAAAAGGGAGAATCAAACAAAGAGAGTGAGAGAAGGGAGAGATAATGAGAAAATGAGAGAGAGGGAGAGGCTGAGAGGGATGGAAAGAGAGGGAGAGATAAAGAGAGAAAAAGGGAGAGATAGAAAGAAAGATAGAACAATAGAGAGTGACAGTGAGGGTGAGAGAGAGAGAAGAGTAAGAGGGAGACTCATAAGAGGAGCAAAAGTATGGAGAGATAGACCAAAAAAAAGATGGGAGAAGAGGTTGAGAAAATAGACATAATGTGAGAGAGATAAGAAGAGAATGAGTGCAAGAGGGAGAGAGAGATGGAGCGTGAGAAGTTTAAAAAACAGATTGGGAGAGATAGAGAGAATAAGAGTAAGAGCAAGAGAGAGAGAGATAGAAAAGGACGAGAAAGATTAAGAAGAGTGAGAGAGAGAAAGAGAGATACAAAAAATAGAGAGAGACTGATAGAGGGTAAGAGAAGAGAGAGAGTATATTGAGCTTGACAGAGAGGGTGCTAGGGGGAGAGTGAGAGGGAGAGAGAGCAAGTGAGAGGGTGTGTGAAATAGAGAGATTGATAAAAAATGAAAGAGAGGGAGGGAGGGAAATATATGGAGGGAAAATGAAGAAAGAGATATGGAATGTGTGCCTGTGAGAGAGAGTAGAAGAGAGAATAGATAGAAAGAGCAAGAAGATAAGGAGATATATGAGAGAGAGTGAGAGAGCAGGAGAGTGACGGAGAGTGTAGGAGATTAAGAGAGAGAGGAGAGAGAGAAGCAGAAAGTACGTGAGGGATAGAGAAAGAGAGAGAGAGATGCACGATAGCAAGAAAGATGGAAGACAAAGTGAGAGAAAGATAGAGGAGAGATATTATAAAACATGAGAAGTTATAACGGGAAAGGAAAAGGAAGGAAGAGCGAGAGTGAGAGTAGGGAACGATGAGGAAGCGAGTGATAGAAAAGTGAGTTAGGAACAGCTACTGAAAGAGGGAAGAAAGTGATGAAGAGAGATTTATTGAGCTTAAGAGGAAGAAAGATAGAGAAAGAGAGAGACAGGGATGGAAAGAGGTTAAGAGAGACAAGAGGGGAAGAGAGCAATGGATTAAAGGAGAGATAGAGAGAAGAGTAAGAGGGAGAGATGGAAAGAGAGTGAGAGAGACAAGAGAGGAAGAGAGGGAGGGATGGAGAAAGAGAGAGTGTAAGAGGTTAAGAGAGAGGGAGATAGAGGTGAGAGAGATGAGAGAGAGAAGCATATAGTACTTGAAAGATAGAGGGAAAGAGAGAGAGAAGGAGAAAGATAAAGCGAGAGATATTTTAGAGTATGGGAAGATATGGCAAGAAAAGAAAAGGGAGGAAGAGTGAGAGTGAGAGTAGTAAATGATGAGAGAGTGAGTGATAGAAAAGTGAGTGAGAGAGAGAAAGATACTGAAAAGAGAGAAGAGAGTGATAGAAGAGAGACTTATTGAGCTTAAGGGATAGATAAACAAATAGCATGCAACATAAAGCAAAAGAAGATGAGAGACATAGAAAGAGAGACATAGAAAGAGAGACATATATAAAAAGGGTGAGAGTGACAAGAGAGGAAGACAGGGAGGGAAGAAAGGGGAGAAAGAGAGAAATTTAGTGAAATATCTGTTTTCATCATTTCTTACTCTCATTCTCACTCTCACTTATCCTCCCTTTTCCTTTCCTGGCCTATCTTCTCATGCTCTATTATTTCTTTCCTATCTTTCTCCCTCTCTCTTGCATCATTTTTGCTAACTTGAATCTCTCTCTCCTATTTCTCTCTGTAGCTCACGTACTCTCTGCTTCTCTCTCTCGCCCCTCTTACCTCCCTCTGACTTGATCTCTTACACTCTTCTCCCTCCATCCCTCCCTCTCTTCCTCTCTTATCTCTCTCTCCCACTCCCTCCCTCCATCCCTCCCTCTGTTGCACTCTTGTCTCTCTCACTCTCTTTCTATTCATGTCTCTCTCTTGCTCTATCTCTCTTTTTATTTTGCTTTATGTTTCATGCTATCTATCTCTCAAGATCAATAGGTCTCTTCAATTACCCTCTGCTCTCTTTTTACTATCTTTCTATCACTCACTCACTTTTCAATCATTCGCTCTCTCATAATTTTCTACTATCACTCTTACTCTTCCTCTATTTTCCTTAATTGATATATCTTCTCAGCTCTATAATATCTCTCCCTCTATCTTTCTCCCTCTCTCTCTCTCTTGCATCTTTCTTGCTATCTTACATCTCTTTCTACCTCTTTCTCACTATCGCTCACATACTCTATGCTTCTCTCTCTCCCATCTCTTACCTCTCTCAATCTCTTACACTCTCTCTCTCCGTCTCTCTCTTGCTCTCTCACTCTCTCTGTCCCACTCAAGTGTAATGAAGAGCTTGAGAGAAAATGAGATAGAGAGACATGAAAGATCAAAAGAAGACACAGTGAAAGAGTAAGAGTGCAAGAGATATTTATTGAGGAAGCTAGAGACAGAGGGAAAGTGAGAGTGAGAAAAGGGAGGGATAAAGAGGGTGCAGATGAGCAAGAGAGGGAGAGAGATAAAATGAGGGAGAGAGGGAAAATGAGAGAGTGCTATATATTGGGAGAGATTAAGATAGAGGGATTGAAGAAAGTTATGTAGAGGATGGGAAAGAGAGGTAGAGAGTGAGAGAAAGAAATAGTGAGAGAAAGAGAGAGAAAGTGTGGGAGAGTGAGATAGAGAAGAGAGGAAGATATAAAAAATAGAGGGCAAGAGAAGTGTGAGTGATAGAGAGAGATTGTAAGAGAGAAGAAGAGATTCAGATAAAGGGAGAGAGGGATGGAGAGAGAGGGAGAGAAGCGGAGGAACAAATGGGAGAAAGATAAAGAGTGTGAGAGCTAGAGAGAGTATAAGAGAGAGCGAATGAGACATAAACATGGAGAAGAGATAGTGGGAGAGATAAGAGGGGAGAGAGTGAGAGATCGAGGGAGAAAGGGAGTGGGAGAGAGAGAAAGAGGGAGAGAGAGATGCGCAAGAAGGATAAAGGGATAAAGGAGGGAGAAGTGTGGGAGAGAGAATGAGCCAAAGAGAGAGGGAAAAAGGAGGGAGAGATAAAGTTAGAGAAAGGAAAAGGAAGTGAGAAAAAGAAAGAGGGTGAAAGAGTTGTGTTGTGGAGGGAGAGTAGCTAGAAAGAGAAAAGCAGGGAGAGAGAACAAGTAAATGAGAGAAGAGAGTGTGGTTGATAGCGTGTATGTGAGAAAGATGAGACAGAAAGAGTGTGTGTGTAAGAGGGAGAGGAAGGAGAGTGAGGAGGGAGAGAAGGAAAGATGAAGGAGATGTAGTGAGAGAGAATGATAAAAAGAGAGAGGGAGGGGGATGGAGGGAGAAGGGTAGAGTGAGGGAGAGAAATAGAGAGAGTGAGGGAAAGTAGAGAGGGATATGAGAGAAGAGAGAAGAGAGAATGGATGAGAAGGAAAGCAAGGGGACAGATAGAGAAGTTGAGAGATATCAAGATAGAGATGATTAGAAAAGAGAGTGACAGAGAGTAACAAAGAGGGAGCAAAAAGTGAGAAAAGATAAAGAATACAAGAAACAAAGAGATAAGACTAGTGTGAGAGGGCAAAGAGAAAGAATGAGAGAGAGAGCATGTGGATAAATATCAATAGAGAGAACAAAAAGTGGGAGAATAAAGAAAGTGGGTGAGAGGGAGGAGATAGATAAAGGGATAGAGAGCTATAGAGAGAAGTGACAAGAATGAGTGAAATATAGAAGTGGGGAGAGAGATACAAAAAAATAAGATGAGAGAGATGAGGCAACAAGTGAAGAAAGATTGAGAGAGATGGAATGGATGTAAGAGAGAGAAGTTATTTGAGAGATTGAGAGCAAGAGAATGGGAGAGAGAGACAAAGAGAAGGATTTTTGTTAAAGGAGGAGGGAGAGATAAAGAGAGCGGGAGAAAGCAAAAGAGCAAGAGAGTTTGAGGAAGAGTGAGCCACGCAGAAAATAGAATGAGAGAGAGGGAGAGAGAGTGAGATAAAGATTATGAGGGAGAGACAAACAAGAGTGTGTGTGAGGCATAAAATGAGGGAGTGGGAGGGGAGAAAGAGAGATGGAGATAGGAAAATGTGGGGAGGCAGTGTGTGTGTTTGTGAGACAAATAGAAAGTAAGAGGATAGAGAGAGATAAAAGGGAGAGAAAGTAAGAGAGCAAGAGAGGAAGAGAATGAGAGAACAAGAGAGTGGGAGATAGAGGGTGAGAGAGAAGACGGAAGAGGAAGAGAGAGTAGTTGAGCAAGAGAGGGCGAGGGAGGGAGAAAGAGAGAAACGAGAGGTAGAGGGGGAGAGAGAGGAAGTGAATGAGAGAAACATAAAGAGAGACGAGAGACGAGAAAAGAGAGGGAAGATAGAGATGGGAGTGGGGGGGATAGATCGACCAAGTGAGGGAGCGAGAGAGAAATAATGAGAGGGATTTAGAGCGAGAGAGAGAGATTGGGAGAGATGTAGAAATGGAGTGGGAGAGTGAGAAGAGGAGGAAGAGAGAGATTTAGAGAATGGGAGAGAAGGAATAAGAGAAGGAGAAAAGTACAATGAGAGAGGTAGATGTAGTGAGATAGAGATTATGAGGGAAAGACATGAAAAGGGGAGAGAGGGAGCAAGAGATGGAAGAGTGGGTAAGAGAGGGTAAGAAAGTATTTGTGTGTGTGAGAGAGAGAACAGAGTCGGAGAATTACGAAGAGAGTGAGAAAGAAAGAAAATGGGAAAGAGAGTAAGAAGAGATAAAATAGATAAAAGAGAGAGGGAGAAAAGAGAGAGATACAAAAATAGAGATAGAGAGTGCAATACCAAAGAGGTAGAGGGAGAGGGAGAAGGAGATAAAGTGGTAAAAGGAGAGACATTGAGATATATAGAGAAAGAAGAGTAAAAGTGAGATAACAAGAGAAGAGATTAATTATCGGAGATTATGAGAGAGTGAGAAAGCAGGAGAGAGGTAGAGAGATAGAGAAGACCAAGTGAGGGAGTGGAGAAAGATAGAGGAGGGGGAGAGAGACAAGAGAGTGAGAAAGAGAGGGAGAGTGAGCTATAAAATTAGGGTGAGAGAGGGCGTGTGTGATAGAGAGGGGGATAATGAAGTGGGAAGGCAAGAGATAGATGGAATGCGAGAGAAAAAGAGGAGAGATAGAGCAAGATATAGATAGCAAGAGTGAGAGATAGAAAAGGAGTGTTAGAGAGACTCAAAATCAAAGAGACAGCGAGCGTGTTACATAAAAATGGAGAGGAGTGAGAGGGGAGAGGGAAAAAAGAAGAGAGCAAAAGAGATAGAGATACAGAGAAGGCAAGAGAGTAAGTGAACAAAGGATAGATAACAAGAGTGAGAGGGAGGAGTTAGAGAGGGAAGCGAGAGAGAGTGAATGATAGGAAAAGAGGTGAGAGATAGAAAGAGAGAAAGAGAGAGATGAAATAGAGAATAAGAAAAAGATGAGTGAGAGATAGGAAATGAGAGTGAAAGATAGGGAAAGAGGTGAAAGAGAGAAAGAGAGAGAGATGAAATAGAGAATAAGAGAAAGATGGAGAGAGTAAGAGATAGAAAGAGTGAAGAGGTAGGGAGAGTGACAATGAGATTGCTAGGGAAAGACATATAGAGGGAGTGAGAGTAAGGGAACATGAGTAAAAGTGTGTGAGAAAGATTTGGAGTTTTGTAAAGTGTGAGAGAAAGTTAGAGAGTAAAGGGAAGATATAGACTAAAAGAAATAGAGAGGGAGGGAGTGAGAGAGCGACAGAGGGAGGGAGAAAGATTAAAGGAGAGAGAGAGGGAGGAGGGAGATAAAGGCACAGGGTGGGAGATAGAATAAGATAGAGAAGGAGAGAAAGAGGACGGGATATAGAGAATGAAAGAGAGCAGGATGTTGATAGAGAGAGATGTTAAAGGCAGAGATAGAATTAAAAGCAAGGTAATATAGAGTAAGAGAGAGGGGGAAGAAGAGAAAAAAGGAAGGAGAGATAAGGTAGAGGGAGGGCGAAATGGAGGGATGAATACACAGAGAGAAGAGAGTGGGACGGATTGAGGGGGAAGAGAGGCATAGAAACATAGACTGAGAAAGGAGTAAGATAAAGAAGAGAGTGAGAGGAGAGAGAGAGAGAGAGAATGATCAAAAGTGCTAGAGGGGATGAGAGCATGAGAGCGTGAGACAAAACAGAAAGAGATGTAGAGTCACAACAAGAGAGAAAAAGAAAGCTAGAGAACAGAGAGAATACACAAATAAAGTAATTTAAGTGAATGAAAAGATAGTGGGAGAATGGTAGAAAGGGTGAGATATATAAACTGAAGAGAATGATGGAAGGAGAGAATGAAATGGACAGAGAAAGAGAGAGGAAGAAAGGGAAAGAGAAAGATAAGAAGAGAGAAATGGAGGGATGAAGGGGGAGAGAGAAAGAATGGGAATGAGTCAGAGAGTAAGAGATATAGATAGATTGGAAGGATGAGAGGGTGAGAGAGATAAGTGAGAGATTGAGAGAGAGAGAGAGACAGAGATCGAGTGTGCAAGAAGGGAGAAAAAGAGAGAGAGATAGATTGACTAAGATGGTTAAAGATGAAAAATTTAGAGTTAAAAATCTCTTAATGAAGAAATGATAAATATTTTGTAACTATCTTTAGTAGGGAAATTTGAATTTTTGCAAAAATAGAAGGGATAGACATTTATTTTAAATATATAAATGTCTTTTATTGAAAATAATTTTTAAAACTTTTATTATATTATTAAGTAAGAGATATATATCTACATTATGCTTTAGGAAAGGAATGGTGGAATTGAAAACTATTAAAGACCTATCCAGATATAGTAATTTTTTCCTATAAAATTAAAAAAAGGAAAAAAAAAAGAAAAGGAAAGTGAAAATAGTATGTCAAAAAGGAAGGAGAAGCTTGAGGATTTAAGGGCCTAATCAAAAATTTGTTCCACACCTAATCTTTTTAGAGTATAAGATTTGAGCAAATCTTGAAGCTTATGAATATAATATAATTAGTATAATTATTTTTAGTAAAGATTTTTAAGTAAAAAAAATAAAATGCCTAAGCCCTATATTTTGAAAAATCTCAAGTATTTCTAAATAAGATAGGAACTCATATTATTCATAAAACCTTACGTAAGAGATTCTAAAATTTAAATTGGTCTCATTTACTAAAATTTTTTCTAAATTGGACTACTACATTTCTAGAACAAAATTTTAGAAACTCTTAAAGAAACTCATTCACATAGTTTGCTTTTTGATTTTATGTAATTATTTTGTTACTTGACAAGTAACATTTCAAGTTTGGAGGATTTTGATACACCTAAAATATATAATATTTTTATACACATTTTTATACTTATTTTTGATGATATTGCATATTAATGGAAGATATTTTGTGCATTTTTCTTAGTGGTATGATTAAATGGGTAAATGTGATGAAAGGAGTGTAAAAAGACCAAATTTGGCGCAAAATTCATCTGTGGCGGCTAAGTGCCCAAACCTGACGCTTACGCAACAGAGCCTCGCGGCTAAGCACCAAGACCTAGAGCTTACATGTCAGAGGCCTTGCGGCTAAGCGCTAAGACTTCGTTCTTACCCGCGGTAGTTACATAAGAGGATTTAAATAAATTTTTGCTCCATTTTGAGCGGGTGTTTGAGGCATCCTTGGTACAAACGTGGGTAACTTCCTATCGGCGCCAAAATTTTTTTAAATTACTCTTCAATGGATGCATCTCTTGGAGGATTCATTGAATCTGGACATAATTTGAAGAAACACGAAGGAACCTATTGGAAAATTATAAAAATAAGACTTGGAAATCAGAAAATGATTGTTGTTGGAGGGTGTGTAGTTTATGTTTATTGTGTAGGAGAATTCTTTTAGTAACACACCACTCCACTTCACCATTTCTACTCACATTAATATAGTTTGTATTAGGATTAGAATAGAGATTTGAAGTCCTTAGATTTTGACACCACCCTCTAAGGAATATTGTAAGGAAAGTAAAGTTTTTAAAGGAACTTCAAGTGTTTGGCGGAGAGGATTTTCATATAAGTCTTTAATTTTGTTATTACATTTGGTTTTTAATTAAGACTTCTTGTGTTTTCAATATGATTTTTACTTTTAAACCAAGTTGTGATTGTATTTTCTTCATGAGTTATGAGTACTTTTCTTTATCTTTTTCCTTAAAATGATAAAGTAATTAAGTTATGGATGAAAGTTGTGAAGTATAGGAAATTAATGTTGGAAGAAGTTGTGATGATTCAAAACCTTGCACTTCATTTACTTCTTCATTTGTCCAATTAAGATATTAATATATGTTGTGAGAACATGTAAGAACTGGTATGGTATTGTCTCAGTTAACAATTGGTAAGAATCATAGAGATTAGTGAGAATGTAGTTTATATGGTTAAGTGCAAATAAATAGGGAGATACACTTTGATGGGTGTAGAATTATAGGACTTTGGAGTGACATGCTAAAGCCCCAAATTTGATTTATTTTTTTGTGTCTTGATATGTGATGTTAGCCCCCAGGTGAAGGGAGAAGAGGAACTCTAGAGTGAGAGCTAGTATCTCTCCTGCCTAGCCTTTCTGTAAGATTACTAAAATATTAGATTAATATATGTTCTTTATAGCATCTCTAGTAAGAGAAAATAATATAATTTCTCATATTTGGCACAACACATTTTAATTACTTCTACAACAGAATTCCATGACTTGTTACCGATTCATAATAATGAAAAAGATATTTTATTTGCATTTACTTTAATCTTACAAATTTAGTTAAATTCGTTATTTACTTTCATTTTAATTTATAAAAATTACAAAAAAGAATCAAATTTTCTTTCCTAGAATATTATCTTTAGTTTGAGTAAGATCTTTCATAAAAAGTAAAAAGTTATTTTTCTATTTTCTTTCTTATAAGTAAATTTAACATTTTCCCTGTGGGTTTGATATTTCGGGGCTTAATCGAAAAGTCCTATATTACATGATAAGAATACATATACTTGCATAGTATCTCATTTATAATAATAAGAATTAAGACTCTTATTTGCATTAGCATCAACTTTTTTTGTGTCATTGTAAACAAAGAGATATCATTAAAAAGAAGTATAAATTAATATATAAAAGGTAAGCATAAATATCAGGGATCAGGCGTCCACGTGCATACCATCAATTTCCCCAAGGCAATTTTGTTTAGATGTATTAAAGATGTGAATCCCAACACAATATTACATTCTGAAGCAAACATAATGCACTATTAAAACACACCATAAAAAATGGCATGTAATGCAGGTTATTAGCAAATTTTTTGGAGTTGTGCCTAATGATGGATCTTCTCGCTTAATTATATTTGACACTAAGCTAACTATTACTCTCAGACCTTCAGAGAAGTATCGGCTTATTGTCTATGAAAAATGTTGGAATTGCTATATCGCTCCTCTGATTGATTCATTTTGGGATAGAATGTGCAACGTAGTTCCCGACACCTTCCTTGTAGTCTTTCTGGAATAACCTCATAAGTCATGGTTTCTATGTAGCTTGCGAAGGAGACCCAAAAAATACTCATGTGAAATATGTTGTTGAACCCCATTGGATGTCCAGCGAGAATCTCGCCAATCCATTTATCCCCAATAAAGGACGACTTAATGCAAACAGCGATGGAGCGGTAGTATTCTAATAGCAAAATAGCAATCACCACAACCATTCTCTAGGCTTTCTCACTGCTGATTCATCCTAAATAAATAATTTTCTAGATAACATGCTATGAACAAACTACTTCTTAAAATGAAGGAAAAAACTGTTCAAATATAAAGAAAAGCAAACATTTTCCACAACATGTACTATTTTAATGACAAAATCTTTCACATATCATTATCTTGAAAATACTTAAAAAGCAAATATATCAACTACAATCCACAAATCCTAGAGCCACAAAATAGCAAAGACTCATTTGTTAATCAAGATACGTAAATATTCGACACGCAGCTTGAGTCGCTGTCGACCGTTAAGATTCTTTGTAAATGTTTAATTAAATATAATATAATATATATGGTTTTAGAAAATATTATTTTAATTTAAAATATGAACTGATCTGATATACACAATAGTTTAAATAAATGAACGCAACATTACAAGTTATGCATCTATCCCGAAGAATGGACACATTACTTGGTGATGAGGCTCATTTAAATAAACTAAGGAATCTATGACATCTGGTTATTCTGCGAAGCATTTATGTTTACCGACAAGTTCCCCTATTTAATATGAATAATTAAATAAGTTTTATATTATCTAGGTTCTTAAGTTTCTTATAAGGGCAAGCCTCTATAGTTAATTACATCTTAAATGCCCGAAGTCACCTAAGAAAACTCATGATATGGATCAAGAAATAATGCCTTCATGAATTCAAATGGTAGGAACTTTCAAGGTCGGACAATAGGAAATATCAAATGAGAAATGTGCAAATGTGAACTGTTATTCGGGAATCCAAAGGAAGAAAGCTAAGGGATGTCACGGATTCTGAGGAGAACCTCGGTGACTTCCTAAACTATCATATGGTTTGGCTTCAACTTAGAAGAGATATTATTTATTGTTTCATCCTGTCAATTTTTATTATTTAGGTCTTACATTTGCATGATAATGATCATGTAGATAGCTTGGAAGATATGAGGATTTATGTTGTACCAATTAACAAACTCAGAGTCCTATGACAAGTTAAGGCTTATATTGCACGGTGTACAAAAGCCTAAAAGATAAGGTGGGTTTTCATGTCATGCTAGACGAATTACCTCGAAGTCCTATGGCTTATTGTTTATTTATAACAAGGTTTGCTATTGTAGACATGTTTGCTCTCCCGAAGATGTTCTTTTGCATGCCTCATCATGTTGCCCGTTGTGTTTGCTCCAAGCTCCTTGTTGCAGCAGATTTAAGTTTAGAAGTGCCAAATTGAGGAGGTTGAGAGAAGTATTGGGTTTAGAGTTCAAGTTTTGTTGTTGTTGTCAAGTTTGATGTTATAGCCATAATTATTTAAATGTCATATTAGGGGAAATTTATGTTGATTAGAGTGACAACGATTAGGAACCCACAGTTCCCTCATTCTGGCACGGGGAAATTTATGTTGATTAGAGTGACAACGATTAGGAACCCACAGTTCCCTCATTCTGGCACCACTATTTTCTTCATATTCACTTAGTATTAATGAATTTACCAAACTCAAATAAATGAATTCAATAAGTTCATCCAAACCGGGGGAAATCTTGTTAGCAGGCATAGGTTTCCTCATCCGAGGGATTCCCGATCATCCAAAGAGATGTATTAATTTAGTTGCAATTGTCTTTATTTTGTTTTTTTGTGATTAATTTTCAAAGTTGTCTTATTTTGTTGTTGTTGTGAATTTTGTTGTGTTTTAGTTTAACATGCAGGGTGACATAATTTACAGAAAATGAAAAGTACTGGAAAGCAAAGTGCAGCAAAGAAACGTACTCTAAATAAACTATAAAAGTGTATTTTTCCTCTTATCGCAGTTCAGCTGAAATGTCAGTATTTTCAGTGTATATGAATAATCTTGCACGAAAATAAAATATGTCGCATGTAAGGAAAACAAGAAAGACTGGTTTAAGGTGTGTCTATCGAGCTCTAAGGCATAACTTAGTAGGTTCTTGTTCATTTGTGCAATGGATGATTTCCTTGAGCAAAGCATAATAGGTTCAGTTGACCACCAAGATATCCAAGAGACTATAAAGGTGTTCGGGGTATGACCCTAAAAGACTTTTATGACCCATTTGGAACGTCCAGATTTCCTTTGAACTTATTATGTTGATAAATCATTCATCTGTTGTAAACTAGGGTTTAGTGATTGTGTTTTAACCCTATGCTCAATAAATATTAATGTTCTAATTATCTCATGAGTGGGGTGACTATCACTTGATATTTCATTTTATAAATTATATGAGTGGAGACCTTTAAGGATAAATTGACTTGTTAATGAATTAAGCCAATTAATTTAAAGTTGGGCTAGTAATCTTCTCAAAACATTCTTAATCAATAATATTTTCATTTCTAAACCTCATAAATCAAAATTTTGGATTAAGCCTAGTTCACTACTAAGCCCTTAAGGATTAAGGGTAAATTTGTAATTATAGTAATGTTTAAATTAAATGTCATTTATTCTTTATCCATGATTGTATTATCATCGAAAAAATTAGCTAGGGGTCTCAAATTAGTGAATTATTTTCTTCCAAAATTAAAACCTTACCTTAGACTCATTCAATTTAATTAACTTCCAAATTACCATAATTAAAGTAAAATTACCATTTATACCCTTGTTATGGAGAAGTGAGATTTGTTTCTACCTTTCAACCTCTTATGTTTCAATCATCTAACAAAGTTAATTAAAATCATTTTTTACCCATTTACCCCTTGATTATGCCTAGATATTAACATAAAGCTTAAATTCCAGAATTATTATTTTGCCCCTTTAAGACCTATCACTTCATAATTCATTAAATTCAACTCAAATGACTTTGAAATTTTCATGTTAACACACTCATAGGTCAATTAAATTATTAAAGGAGAAAATGTGATTTTTCTAATTTTTTATTTTATTCTTATAATTATTTTAATGCAAAAGTAGATTTTTTTCAATATTAATTCATTAACTTAGACAAAACAAATCATCTGTCTTTAGAAAAATAATTGGAAGTTTGCTTAGGTTAGAGGACCGTCTAGGGTAATTTTTATGATTTTTTTTTTAGTTTTGTTTTAATTATTATATTTATTTGTTTATTTTGAGTATTAATAAAATATAAAATATTATTTAAGTGGAAAATTAGAGTTTATATTTTACATAAATCTCTCTGAGTTCAAAGAACCCAGAGAAGTAAATTTCGTATTTTTAAGATTTTTATTTTATTTATTATAATTGTTTTAGTGTAAAATTAAGAAAAATTAATTTTTTAAGCCTTTAAAAATTTATAACTTCATTGAGAAAATTAGAAAAAATATTTTAATTATTCCCAAGTGATCAACGAACCAAATGTGACATTTTGGTATATTTTTATATTTTGTGATTTATATCATTTTTAATTATTTTTAATTATTTAAAATTCAAAATATAGCTCAAAAAGGAAATATTTAATTTAATTCCAATTTTATTTTTATTAAGTCCCTCAGGTAGCTAGAAACTCCTAAAACCTTTTTTTTAAATTTTTTAAATTATATTTTAATTATTATAATTATTTTAGTGCCAAAAATGTTAGTTTACTTAGAAAATTCATTTAGTGATTACATCAATTCCAATTAACTTCAAACTTTTATGGGGGGTTAATATGATTACTATTTACAGTGTGTAATGGTTTTTGTGATTTTTCTATTTAAATTTTATTTATTTAATTTTTTTAGTGTTTTAATGAGTCAATTACAATTACTATCATTATTAATTAGTTAAATCCATTGTATATTTTTCCTAGGGACTTCTGACCACAGTGAAATTGGCAAAATATGTTTTGTATTTTTCTAATTTATATTTTATTTATTATAATTTTTAAATTAAAATAGAAGGATTTAACTTGAAAATTAGGGATCTCTGGTTAGAGATGCCCTCTGACCTTGGAAAAATCAGAGAAGATCCCTATTAACATGAGGAATCAACCCCAAAGTTTCAAGCCATGATGATTAATACTTACTTATTTAGAATTAAAATATCCTAGAAAGTATTTAATTAATTAGAAATAAAATATAAGTCCAATTATTAAAATTTTTACTCCAAATTATTCTCCTCTGTTCACTCAGTAAAAGGCTATTTTTCTTTTATTTTTATGATTTTTCTACACCATGTTATGCATATTTAATGATTCTAGAATTAAATAAATCCAGAAAATCCATATTTTCCTACTTATCCAACATGGCGTCAAGTCATCCTAGGTAGCTTCGAAGTCTCCCTGAATTGTCTTCTCATTCGGCGCCGCCAGCTTAGTCAGAGAATTGTTCACGCATCAAGAGTTCATCCGGTACAATCCTGGCCATTCGTCTGATACACAAAAGATCAGACGGCTCCCCATCTTCGTCCCCAAAGGGTCTAACCCGTGAGTCGTTCACATTAAATCCCTAAGATCTCTTCCTATAATCAATTAAATATCTTTGAGTTTGTTCCTATAGCTTCATCTTGTCAATACAAACATATCTATACAGTTACATGCCCATAAAATCAAGTATATTCCCATGAAATCCAAAAACAAGCTCAGTTTGGGGGGACAGTTCAATATCTTGGCCTGAGAGGAGTGGCCTCAATCAGGTGCTTGTAGAAGCTTCAGAGGACTTCAAAAAACCTCTTGGAATTGTTGTTGGGCACTAGTGAACTGTCCAAGTATGAAATCGCTCAGACCGATGTGGAGGCCCTAGTCTTGAGCTAGAGGATAGTTGTAAGATGGGGCTTTTAGGGGGGGATATTCTTCGTTTGGTCGGGGGATGGATAGGAGCAAATAAATTTTGAGTTTTGTGGAGTATGGTGGAGTGGTGAAATGTGTCTTGGTTTCGGCTAAAAATTGGGTGGGGAAATTAACTCTGGACAGTGACTATGGGTGGTTGGAAGCAGTGGGCTTGCACTCATGGAGGTTCAGGGAAGCACTAGTGAGATTTTGGTAGGGCTTCTCCAGAGGATTGTGCACACTCTATTTTGGTCGTGAAGGAGCCAATTTATAGCCATGACCAAAGGTTGGACCTCAGGCTGCCATTGGCTGGTCTCAGTAAGCTTTGGGTGAGAGCTAAATGGTGCACACATCCAATTGATGCTTGCCATAGTCGATGGTCACAATTTGGAGTTCAAAGCTTGAGGAGGCTCTCGATTTTGCGCTTTCTGGCCAATAGGCCTACCGGCCATGGTGGAGTTGGCAGGTAGGGTGGTTTAGGAGCTCAGTAGGACTTAATGGTGATTAACATCCATGCT
This sequence comes from Papilionanthe hookeriana x Papilionanthe teres, assembly GCA_022702705.1. Taxonomy (NCBI): domain Eukaryota; kingdom Viridiplantae; phylum Streptophyta; class Magnoliopsida; order Asparagales; family Orchidaceae; genus Papilionanthe; species Papilionanthe hookeriana x Papilionanthe teres. Next base: position 147,511,811 of record CM040426.1, read on the forward strand.
TGATAGTTGAGGGTAAGGATCTCCTTTGTTTTAGTCAAAAATGGGATGAGATCCCTTAATTTGGGGGACCCTTGGTCCACGGCTCATGTAGGTTGGGCTAGGTAGATTTAAGCTGGTTCCCAGAGTCCAAATGTTGGCTGTGGTGGACTTGGGTTGGTCGATTTGGCTTGGTTTGGTCACATTTGGAGTTTGAGTTCAAAATTAGGATTTTGGGTCAACATAGGTCTAGGTTGGGTTTGCGCTAAAGTTTGGGTCAATTGATTTATCAAATAGGCTTGGATAATTGTCACGAGAAGTTTTAAAAAGAAATTAGGTGATTTTGAATTGATTTGGAGGTTCAATTTGGTGAACTTTGGTCACATGGTCAATTTTGGGGTATTTGGGTTAGAGTTTTGTTTAACTTGGGCTAGGGTTTTGGATTTGGTTCAATTGATCATTCAATTTTGTCTAAGGGATTGCAGTGAAAAGTTTTGAATATCAATTGGATGGAAGTTTTGGGTTTAGGGAGTTCAATTTAGTGAGATTTGGAATTTACGTCAAAATTAGGGGTTTTGAATTAGATTAGACCTGGTTGATGTTTAAGTTCAAATTTGGATCAATTGGTGGCTCAATTTGATTTAGGAAAATATTATGAAGGGTTTGGAATGCAAGTTTGGGATATTGATTTGATCATAGGGTTCAATTTGGGGGAATTTGGACATTTGGTCAAAATTCAAGCTTTTCAATTGGGCTTGGAATTTGGATTTAAAATTAGCTCAATTGGGCTTGGAATTGGTTTAGATTGAGTTTGAGGACGATGAATTTTGATGTGGAATTGAAAATGAGGGTGATTGAAACCAATTTGATGGAAATTTGGAGTAACTTAGGCATTTTAGGCCTTTGAGGGCAGTTGGGGATTTTGGTCAAAATGGGTCAATTTGGTTATATTAGGCTCAATCGAGTGCTTCAAATTAGTTTTGGGGTCATTTTTTAAGAATATTTGGAATTTTTTGAATTTGAAGGGCATTTTGGTAATTTTGAGAATTTTGGGGGGATTTTTGGAATTTTTGAAGTGTTTGAGGTATTTTGGGCAATTTGAGTAATTTGAAAGGTTTGAAATGATTTTTGAAGAGAATTTAAAAATTTAGGCAATTTTGGAGAAAGTTAGGGTTTTAGGGGCAATTTGGTAATTTTGAAAAAGTTTGGGACTAAGAGGTCTAAGTTGGGATTTTGAAGAAATTGGGATTAGTTAAGGATGTCAATCATGGTATTAACTTATTTGAGCCATAGACAAAGGAAAATTCCCATTTTGGATCCTCTATGTGTTGGTCCTAGCCAAACCCTAGCCTAGGACTAAGAGCTTGGGGAACCATCCACATGAGTTTCCAAAATAGTAGGGAATTACGGTTGAGCATGTTTGGTATAGGGTTTTGGGTTAAGAGTGAGTGTGTGGTTCAAGTGTGGGTGTTTGTGCAAGCCTGACCAGACCAGACCACCCAGGGTTACTCTTAAGGCTTGATCATCCTATAGGGGACTCCTCTTGAGTTCCTTATGCTTGGCTCCATCCTACTAAGTGCCAGAGATTGGCAGCAAGCATATGAAACTCCAAGTGCAGCAAATAGCCACTTTAAATTTCTAGTAGGGAGGGTTCCATCACGAGTCCTAAAAGATAGTCACCAGAAATCCTAGGGCTCCATCCTAGGCTCCTAATGGAAGACTAGACCTTGACAAATATGAGCTCAACAGCCACAACCTCATGAACCTGCCCGCGGGTCGGGTCCTTGACCATTCTTTCAAAATGTAATAGATAATAATAGCAGCTAGTGTATATAAATATAATTTTATCAAAAATATTTTACACACTAGGGGTACTACGCAAGTATACGTATCGTATCAAGTAATATAGGGCTTTGAAACAAAGACACCAGTATCGATCCCACGAGGAGTGAGTTATGGATTTATAAATATTTTAATTTTATTTTTAAGTATTTCTTTTATAGTAATAAATTTGATATTTTTAATTTACTAGATGCAATAATAAAGCCGTAATGAAATAATTAATGTAAATAGCAATAAGACAACAACTTTCTTCCTTTCAATTAATCCAAGATTTTCTAAGATAATGATAATATTCATGGAGAATATAAATTTATGGTATTGTGCCAAATAGAAGCATTCATATTCTTTACCCTTTGATCCAGGTGTAAAGAACATTGGCTAGCCTATAGATCGAGTCTGGATGTATTGTTAGTATAATGGGTTAATCTAGGCTCACACTACTAGATGTCCAAGGGTGGCTATGGTTGGCCCTACTAGTGACAATTTCCTTCTCTATAAACCAAATTACAAGAATTTAGTCTGCCACTCTAAAAACTTATCAATTCTACGCCCATTATATAATATCTTCCTATTTATTTGCATTTCACCTTGAATAACCCGCACAAGGCCTTCAACTACCCAAGGATTCATGTGATATCTACTAGTTAAGAATTCATCTCCTTCTAGGTATCAAAACTCTTCAACAGATTTTAACAATTTAAATGGCCAATTTAAATAGTAAATTAAGATCTAGTATTAATATCATCACGATGTTTTAAAATATAAATAGTTTCTAATTCTCCAACGAATTTTATATTATCTTATTTATCTTTTCATAATTGAAAGGAGAAAGTAAACTAACTACTCAGAACACATTGAATATAAACAACAAAGCATGATAATAAAACTTTGAATAAAATTACAAATACTTATCTCAAGTGTTTCTCCTACTCGAACCTCCGAATTCTTCGACTCCAAAGCAAATAATCTTCAAAAGCACCAACTCTTTAAACTCTCAATACAAACTCTAAATAAAATATCTAACTAATTTATGAAGGATAGTAAAATGTGGCCCTAAAGTATCTCTCTAATTCTCTCTCTAGATGGGGCTCTAGATAGGGGGACTAAGTTGGGCATTTTTCTCTGAAGGAGTAGCCTCCTATTTATAGGCTTCAAGGGTTGCCTCAAGGCACCTCTTCAAAATGTGTCCAAATTCAATGAATATTCTAGAAGGTGTGTCTGGCGCCTAGGCGCCGGACTCTGCGTTCAGTTCTTCGCACCTCTTCACTTTGGATCGCACCTCTAGAAGGTCCAATAATCGCACCTCTAAAATTGTTTCCAAGCATCCAAATACATTGTATCACATGTCCTATAAACCAGGAACAACTGCAAGTCTTCTAGAAGGTCCAATAACCGTTAACACCGTCAAAATAACCATCCAAAAGTCGCCAAAAATCTTGACAGATCCCGTATCGACCTGGCGCATAGGCACCGGATTCTGGCGCCTAGGCGCCAGACCAATAATTTTGACAATTTTACATTTTGGCTCCATTTTTGCTTCTTTTTGCTCCTTTTTCACTTTTTTTCCTTCTTGAACATTTTTTCATCACCTATATCCAAAAGCACAAAAATACCTTTCATTAAAGCATAATATCCTTAAAAATTTGATAAAAATCAAGGCATAAAAATGGGTATTTTTTTCATGGATCAAAATCCCCCAAACTTAAACGTTACTTGTCCTCAAGTAACCCTTTTTACTATATAAAATGCATAACATTTGGAATAAAAGATAAATATTTAAGACTCCTTAAAATTTTTGATCTTATAAAGGGTTTAGTAAATCATTAACCAAACTTCACTAACTAAGTTTAATTTTAAGAATTTAAATAATATTCAACTACCAAATCATATGACTTCAAAAAATTTTCATTCATTTCGAAAATAATAGAAATTTATTATATTAAGATCACATAGATTATTTACAAGAAAAACATTTTCATGAAAAATATTTCCTAAATAAAGATTCATGCATAAAAATTAAGTAAAGTATGTGACTAGTTTTCTTCATATAAGATAATTCAAGTGAAGCTAATTTTTGATTAGGCATATCCTCAAGCTTCTCCTCTTTTTTTCTCTTTTTCTTTTTTTTTTTTTCACAGTGGGGATTATTGTATCTGGATAGCCTCTTAATGATTTTGAACTTCACTATCCTTAACTTAAATTTTCAAACTTTTACATTTTCACTTAATTATAGAATTTCAAAAAGACTTTCATTCTTTTCTTTTTCAAGTTATAATTTTTTATTTCTTAATACTTCTAAAATTCAATTATTTCTATTATGAATAGAAAAATTTCTTAATTTTATTCTTCTTTAAGTTAAATAAATCTATTCTTAAAATCAATCGAAGTTATTAAAATTTTGGTTAAGTCCACTAAATTATTTATAATTTCAAAAATTTAAGTGATCTTAAATAGATTCTTCATTCCTTATGTTATGTTAAGATTTTTTTTTTAGAAAGTATTAGTTTATTAAGGAAAAATAAATTTAAATTTGCATGTATTTTCCCTTCCCCCAAACTTAAGTTTTGGTATATCATAAAAAAAATAAAGTATGAGAGAAAGAAAAGTATAATTTAAAAAGGAATTTTATAAGCATATAAAAAAAAATCTAGAAAGAAATATAATTTACTTCTACACATGCTTTTATTAATATTACAGAAATAATGAAGCATATAAAAGTAAGCAGGCTCAAAATTTTTTTATAGCAGTAGTTGAATTAAATAATTACATAACTAACAGAAATAGAATAATATTACTAACAACTCTAGAATACTAAACAGTAGGCTGAAACAAAAATAAACACAAATTCATTCAAATTTCAGTCTGCAACTAAATATCTAAAACAGTCTCAACATCAAACAATTCATACAAAGTCTCATAAACAAATCTAAACTAGCAAACAACAAACAACAATCAATACTAGCAAACAAAAACTAAACTAACAACAGACTCAGCACATCTCAGAGGTAAATTAGGCTACTAATCACTGTCTGTAGCCTCGTCATCGTCATCACCAAAAGAAAACTCTACATCCTTAGGATCAACATATGGTGAAAATCTAGGACAGATGGGAAATTGAATATCATGCTCACCCTTCAAGAATCTAACTAAAGACTCTGAATACTCAGCATCATACTCACTCTTCCTCTGGGTGTAATCAGATAGGTGATCAATTTTCTTATCCATAGTATCAACTCTGCAGTGAGTTAGAATTAACTCATTCTGCTGCTCCAGAAATTGATCATGCATCGATTCCCAAAAACTAGACGGTGTCTCAGTAGTAAAAGTAGAAGGTCTGGAAGTAGAAGCTCTACCTGGAGTAGGTGCAGAAGTAGAAGGGGCTGTAGATCTCTTCTCACGAAGACGATCATAGATACTATCACTCTCCTGCCCAATTGGCTTGGTAGACTTCAACTTCTCCTCAGAAATATCAACAGTAACTCCATTGTTCACACATAAAGTATAAATCAGGGATGGGAATCCTAGTCCTACAGAAGTACTGAATCCAGCGATGAGACTCCACGGAATCATAAATAATACCGCCGACATCTATCGGCTTCCTCTCCGAATGCGGTAGTTTAAGATAGCTCGATCTCTAGTCACTTCGCTCGAGTGGTTGGAAGGTATAAGTCTTGCGGAAATAAAGTAATGTCATGCCTTTGAAATATCATTTAACTTAGAAGATTTGAAATTTACCCGTTTATCATTCCGGATCTTCCAAGCTCCGGTGCCGTCGATCAAATAAGCAATAATCATCTCAAGATCTCCTTCGGATGGAGATAATCCAGAATAGTGGCACTCGATGGTAGGTGGCAGTCCATAAAAAACATTGATCCTTTCCGGTGTAAATCCTACTCCAACACCTCTGACGAAGACTTCGTAGTCTTCCGCATCCAAAAAGTTAGCATAAAATTCGTGCATAACTGGAATAACAGCAACAGCAGTGAATTAACAGAATCGTTGCCAGTTGTGCGCAACGATCTTGTTCTCGATCATTTCACAGGGATTGTAAAAGCTTCGCTCAGAGATAATTTTTTGGACTTCGCAAATTCGTGATATCGAAAATGCGCTACCGCAGTCACGAACTTGTTACTGTCAAAATTTTCTCGTGCCTTTCCTCGCTTAGATTTTGGTGCCATCTAAACGTGAAAGAAAACACAAATAGATTAAGGAATCAAAGATTTAAACTCTTTTAAGCTTAAGAAACTTAAAATGAGTTTAGAAATTCATGGAGAAACATTAAAAATCAAAATTTTTCACAAAATTTTGGTTTTTAGCCAAAAATAGGAAAAGTTATAGTGAAAATCAAAAATAAATGGATTAGAGTGTAGATCTGACCTTAAGATGAAGAAATCAAGTGATTTCGGGCTCAAAATCTTGATGTTTTAACCTCAAAATGGATTTAGATGGTGGGTTTTCACGAAAAAGAGGAAGGGGATGAAGCTTAGGCGTCAAAAATGGCTAATGGGGGTTTAAATGGTGATTTTCAGTTAAGCAGGCCGAACCGGCGCCTAGGCGCCAGACTCGCCTTTCAAAAAAATCACTTTAAAAATTTTATTTTCCACCAAAAATCATAATTTAAACTTCTAATTACTCATATAAGAGTATTGCTTCAATTTCCATCTTCCAAAATATTTTCCAAAAATTTTAAAAATTAAAAATTAAATCCACCAATTAAACACAAGTTTAAATCAAACTCTTCTAATTTCATTCATGATTTTCAATTTCGGGCTCAATACAATTCAGATAAGTATCATAACATGATTCAAGTTCTAACAACGATCAAACAACACAAATTTGAAAGCAAATACAACACACATTGAACATGAAAGCAAACACATAAACAAACACAATCGATTCACTAAATCGATACAACGACACACTAGATAAATCACAATCTCACCATATCATTATCTAATTCCCATTATCTTGGCAAGGAAAACTATTCAGCCCACTTGGAAAGAATGCTAACGCTCTCGGAAAATCCGTAGTCGTTTTCTCGTCGATCCAATTGTTCTTCGCATATATTTCCACTTGAGCATCTTGATAAGCCGCTAGATGATCAAATTGAAGTTTTGTCTGCCATTCCAGATGTTCAATTTGATGATACATCTCATGGAGGAGATCTCCAATGCTTTTAAATTCTGCTTCAAACTTATCTAGACGACTAGAAATTTTCTCCAAACTTACAGCAATGAAACCATTGAAGTAGGGTTGAGGATCCTTTGAGACCCTGTCTCTAGCCTCTTCTCCAAGATTTCTTCTCTCCATTTCTTCAGAAATCCTCTCTAATCTCTCAAGAATGGATTGTATGGGTCTAAATAATGATTGCATAGGGATTGGGGATGAAGATAGGGTCATTTATAAGAGAAAATCGTGTGAAAAACTGAAGATTTTTGGTTTTGACACAATCCAGTAACTGTGGCGCTTAGGCGCCAAATCTGGCGCCTAGACACCGGACCCATTGACACATAGTTTACTCTGGTGCTTAGGCGCCAAATCTGGCGCCTAAGCGCCGGAACCATGTTCGACTCCGTCACCTAACGTCAAATTTCAAAGTTTCGTTCTCCAAAATAGGTAATTTAGAATGGTAAGATCCATATAGACTCAGTAACACAAATTACAAGCAATCATAATGAAGGTTAACTTGATCTCCTTTTTACTCATATTTGAAATAGAGTGATCCAATGTCTAAACTTTATATACTTCAAGATAATTTTCAGCTTAAGTCGATAGAGTCTTGTTAGCATCAAATTTTCTAAAGTAATATAAAATTAAACAAGACCGAGGCATAACCTTACATTAAAAATGTAAAAACACACAAAACAACAAATAACTATGGGTTGCCTCCCACAAAGCGCTTGGTTTAAAGTCGTCAGCCCGACCTAATTAAGTTTTTAATCAGGTAGACTAAACTCATAAGCCTCTTTATAAATCTTTTTAATATCTCCCAAATAAGGCTTCAGTCTTAATCCATTAACTTTAAAAATTTTTCCCGTTTTGGGATCTTTAATATCCACCGCTCCATAATGGTATACTTTTCCAATTATATACGGTCCTATCCATTTTGATCTTAATTTTCCAAGAAAAGTCTTAAACGAGTATTAAATAATAATACTTCTTGTCGAGGCTCAAATATTTTTCCTGAAATCTTTTTAATATGTAATATTTTCATTATCTCTATATAAATCCTTGCATTTTCATATTATTCATTTCTTATTTAATCCATCTCATTTAATTGCAATAATCATTTTTCTCCTGCAGTATTTAAATCAAAATTAAACTCTTTTATCGCCCAATAAGCTTTATATTCAAGTTCGACGAGTAAGTGACAATGTTTACCATAAACTAACCGGTAAGGTGACATTCCGATTGGTGTCTTATAAGCTGTTCTATAAGCCCATAATGCAAAATCAAGTCTATCAACTCAATCAGTTCTTTTAGGATTAACAGCCTTCTCTAAAGTTCTTTTAATTTCTTTGTTTGATACTTCAGCCATTCCACTTGTTTGTGGGTGATATGCAGTTGCAATTCTATGTTTGATTCCAAATTTTTCTAATAATGATTGAATTCTTATATTTCTAAAATGATTTCCACCATCTGTGATAATTACCTTAGGCATTCCAAATCTTATAAAAATTATCTTCTTTAAAAATTTTGAAACACTTTTGGAATCACAGCTAGGTAAAGCTACAGCTTCAATCCACTTTGAAACGTAATCAACCGTTAATAAAATATATTTTTTTCCAGATGATGGTACAAATGGTCCCATAAAGTCTAAACCCCATATATCGAAAATTTCAACTTCCAATATATAGTTTAAAGGCATTTCATCTTTCTTGGATATATTTCCCATCCTTTGACATCGATCACATGTTTTCACATAATGTCTCACATCTTTAAATAAGGTTGCCAATAAAATCCTGAATTTAAAATTTTAAATGCAATTTTATCTATTCCAAAGTGTCCTCCAAATTTGGAATCATGACATTTTTGAATAATAGCATAAATTTTTTCATAAGGTACGCATCTACGAATTACAGAATCTCTTCCTATTTTAAATAAATAAGGATCTTCCCAAATATAAGATTTAGCATCATTTTTAAATTTCTTAATAAATTTGTTATCCAATCCATAAGGTAAAATATTGCTAACTAAATAGTTAACTATATATGCATACCGAGTGTTTGGCATCCTCGAATAACATACAAATGTTCATCGGAAATTTCTCATTTATATTTTCTTCAGTAATAACATCATTCTTAATTCTAGATAAATGATCAAGCAATTTGGTTGTCCGTTTCTTTTCTATCCACTATTTGAAAATCAAATTCTTGTAGAAGTAAAACCCATCTTATCGATCTAGGTTAGCATCTTTTTTTAACATTAAATATTTAATAAGCGGAATAATCGGCATGAACTATGCATTTGGTACCAAGAAGATAAGGTCTAAATTTATCAAAGGCATATACTATAGCTAAAAGCTCTTTCTCAGTAGTAGTGTAATTTATTTGAGTTTCAGTAAGAGTTTTCCTAGCATAATATATAACTTTGAAAATTTTCTCATATTTTTGTCCCAATACAGCTCCAATTGCAAAATCACTTGCATCGCACATTAATTCAAAAGGTTTATTCTAATTAGGTGCAATAATTATAGGTGCAGTTATTAATTTTTCTTTTAAAATATTGAAAGCTTTAACACAGTCTTTCATTAAATTCAAATTTAGCTTCTTTTTCCAATAAATGACAAAGAGGTTTAGCAATTTTAGAAAAATCCTTTATATATCTTCTATAAAATCCAAGCATGACCCGTGAAAACTTCTCACATCGATAACGATAGTAGGGGGTTGTAGTTCAGTAATAATTTTCACTTTTGCTTGATCAACTTCCATCCCCTTTTTTGAAACTTTGTGACCAAGTACAATGCCTTTTGTGACCATAAATTGACATTTTTCCCAGTTAAGAACTAAATTCTTTTCTTCACATCTTTTCAGAACTTTGGAAATATTTTCCAAACAAGACTCAAAAGAAGTTCCAAAAATTGAAAAATCGTCCATGAATACTTCAATTCCTTTGTCAATAAAATCACAAAATATTGACATCATACATCTTTGAAAAGTTGCAAGTGCATTACACAAACCAAAAGGCATTCTTCTAAAGGCAAATGTTCCATAAGAACTTGTAAAAGTTGTTTTCTCTTGGTCCTCGGGAGCGATAAGTAATTGATGATAACCGAATATCCATCCGTAAAACGGAAATATGAGTGTCCAGCTAATTTGTCAAGCATTTGATCCAAGAAAGATAAAGGAAAATGATCCTTTCTAGTGGCGTCATTTAACTTCGATAATCAATGCAAATTCGCCATCCAAAGAATCTTGTCTTGTAGGAATTAGTTCATTTTTATCATTGATCATGACGATTACTCCTCCTTTCTTCGGAACACAATGAATAGGACTTACTCATTGGCTATCCGAAATAGGATAAATAATTCTAGCATCTAACCATTTAAAAATTTCTTTTTTAACAACCTCTTTCATTATAGGATTTAATCTTCTTTGCAGTTTAATAGTAGGTTTAAAATTTTCTTCCATTAAAATTCTATGCATACAAATGGAAGGACTTATTCCTCTTATATCAGTAATAATCCAACCAAAAGCTTTCTTATAATTCTTTAACACTCCTATTAATTTTTCTTCTTGTTCTAAACTTAGCTCAGAAGAAATAATAATAGGTAAAGTTAATGAATTTCCAAGAAATGCATACTTTAAATGTGAAGATAACATTTTTAATTCCAGTTCAGGGGCTTTTTTAATTGAGGGTAAAAGTATATCATTTTGAGTTATGTCTAAAGTTTCTCAGTTATCTTTAATATAATGAGTTTCTTTAAGTAATTCTTCTTCTTTTAGTTCTTCATTTTCATTAGTTAAAATTTCAATTTCTTCTTCAGGAATGATTTTACATTTTTCTCGATAGTATTTTTCAATTATAAAATCAAAAATATCCATACGATAGCATTTTTCTTTGTCAGGATACTTCATCGATTTAAGAACATTGAATTTAATCTCTTGATCATTAACTCTCATAGTTAATTCTCTTTTTTGCACATCAATCATAGCTCGTCCGGTAGCTAGAAAAGGTCTCCCTAAAATAATTGGTATTTCTTTATCTTCTTCCATATCAAGTATAATGAAATCCACAGGGAAGATAAATTTATCTACTTTAACAAGTACATCCTCTATAACTCCTTTAGGGTAAGTGATAGATCTATCAGCTAACTGAAGGGTTACAGTGGTCGGAGTAATCTCTCCTAAATTAAACCTTCGAAAAATAGAAAATGGCATGAGATTAATACTTGCTCCTAAATCACATAAAGTTTTTCCACAAAATTTTTCTCCAATAAGCACAAGGTATAGTAAAACTTCCAGAACTTTAAGTTTCGAGGTAATTTCTTTTGAATTATTGCACTACATTCTTCACTTAATGCAACGACTTCAAAAGCTTCAAATTTTCGTTTCTTACTTAATATATCCTTCATAAATTTTGCATAAGTTGGCATCTGTTCCAAAGCTTCAAGCAAAAGATATGTTTATAGTAAGTTTCTTAAAAATTTCAAAGAACTTAGAAAATTGATGATCAAGCTTCTGCTGTTTTAATCTTTGAGGAAAAGGTGGTGGTGGTTTTTCAACTTCCACATTAATAGAAATATTAGTTTGATCTTGATTAGGAGAAGAAGTTTCTTTAGGTTTTTCAATCTCTTCAACCTCAATCTCTTTTTCAATTTCATTCTGCATTCTTTCTTTTAATTCCTTTCCACTTCTAAGTTGTACAACTTTAACATGTTCATGTTCTTTTCCAGTTTCTTTTGGATTAATTTCAACATTACAAGGAAGTGTTCCTGGAGGTCTGTAATTAATTAAATGAGTGATTTGTCCCATTTGATTCTCAATACTACGAGTAGCAGTATTCTGATTTTGTAATTGATTACTCATTTGTAAAATTAATTCTTCTATTGATAACTTTTTTGGTTGATTTTTAAATCCAGGTGGTTTATAATTTGAATTTACTTAATTATTCCAATTTCCAATTGGATGGGATTGATTATTACCCCATTGTTGTTGTTGGTTATTCCAGTAAAAATTAGGGTGATTTTTCCATCCAGGATTATAATAATTTGAATACGGATTATTTTTACTAGCAACAACTTGTAAAGTTTCAATAGTTTGGGAATCTTCCATATTAGATGAGTTGTTATGTGATATGTTGATGGCAAAATTATCTAATTTCTTAGATATTGCAGCTACTTGTGAAGCTAAGATAGAAAAGGCTTCGTTATCTTGAATACTTGACATTCTTTTAGGATTAATCCTTTCAGAAGGCCATTGAAAATTATTGTTAGTCATTTCTTCAATTAAAGTATAAGCTTCTTCAAATGATTTAGACATTAAAGAACCTCCAGCATCAGCATCAATAATTGATTTTAGTGATCCAATTAAACCATTATAAAATGTTTGAATAATTAACCAATCAGGTAAAGCATTATGAGGACATTTTCTTAATAGTTCTTTAAATCTTTCCCAAGTTTCATATGTTGTCTTCCCGTCAAATTGACTAAATGAAGTAATATCATTTCTTAATTTAGCAGTTTTAGAAGGAGGAAAATATTAGCAAGGAATTTTTATGTCATTTCAGCCCATGTTTTAATAGAACCTATTGTTAATGAGTTCAACCACATCTTTGCTTTATCTCTTAAAGAAAAAGGAAAGAGTCTAAGTCTAATAGCATCATCAGAAACATTATTATATTTAAAGGTAGCACAAAGTTCTAAAAAACTAGCAAGGTGTAAATTTGGATCCTCATTTAGTGTTTCTCCAAGTTGATTATTTTGAATCATTTGAATGATAGATGGTTTAAGCTCAAAAGAATTAGCATCTACATCAGGTACTTGAATACTACTATGAAGTTCATCAACTGTAGGGTTAGCATAATCCCTTAATAATTTGTAAACATTTTGTTCATTAATTTCAATTGGATTTTGTAGATTGTTATGTAAAATAGCCATCTTTTGGATTTTTTGAGTTTGTTTTCCTTTTTTTAATTCTTTTAATAGTTCTTTCTAATTTAGAATCTAAAGATAATAATCCTTCAGATCCAGCACTACGCATATAAAATAAATTAACAAGAAATAAAATCTCTACTTAATAAAAATTAAAATTTTTTATATTTTTTTTTATTTTTTTATTTTTTTTTGTATTTTATATTTTTGATAATAAAAGAAAATGAATAAAATAAAATAAAAATATTTAAAATCTAAAAATTTGCCTCCGCTCCTCCCCGGGCAACGGCGCCAAAAACTTGACCCACACTAAATATATGCGTACTAAAAATTCAATCCCTGACAACGGCGCCAAAACTTGACCCGCAATCCTCTGATGACAAATATAATAATTAATGCTTTCAAAATGTAATAGATAATAATAGCATCTAGTGTATATAAATATAATTTTATCAAAAATCTTTTACACACTAGGGGTACTACTCAAGTATACGTATCGTATCAAGTAATATAGGGCTTTGAAACAAAGACCCCAATATCGATCCCACGAGGAGTGAGTTATGGATTTTTAAATATTTAAATTTTATTTTTAAGTACTTCTTTTATAGTTATAAATTTGATATTTTTAATTTACTAGATGCAATAATAAAGCAGTAATGAAATAATTAATGTAAATAGCAATAAGACCACAACTTTCTTCCTTTCAATTAATCCAAGATTTTCTAAGTTAATGATAATATTCGTGGAGAATATAAATTTATAGTATTGTGCGAATAGAAGCATTCATATTCTTTACCCTTTGATCCGAGTGTAAAGAACATCGCTAACTTATAGATCGAGTCCGGATGTATTGTTAGTAGAATGAGTTAATCTGAGCTCACACTACTAGAAGTCCAAGGGTGGCTATGGTCGACCCTACTAGTGACCCTTTCCTTCTCTATAAACCAAATTACAAGAATTTAGTCTGTCACTCTAAAAACTAATCAATTCTACGCCCATTATATAATATCTTCCTATTTATTTGCACTTCACCTTGAATAACCCACACAAGGCCTACGACTACCCAAGGATTCATGTGATATCTACTAGTTAAGAATTCATCTCCTTCTAGGTATCAAAACTCTTCAACAGATTTTAACAATTTAAATGACCAATTTAAATAGTAAATTAAGATCTGGTATTAATATCATCACAATGTCTTAAAATATAAATAGTTTCTAATTCTCCAACGAATTTTATATTATCTTATTTATCTTTTCATAATTGAAAGGAGAAAGTAAACTAACTACTCATAACACATTAAATTTAAACAACAAAACATGATAATAAAACTTTGAATAAAATTACAAATACTTATCTCAAGTGTTTCTCCTACTGAATCTCTAAATTCTTCTTACTCCAAAGCAAATAATCTTCAAAAGCACCAACTCTTTAAACTCTCAATACAAACTCTAAATAAAATACCTAACTAATTTATGAAGGATAGTAAAATGTGGCCCTAAAGTATCTCTCTAATTCTCTCTCTAGATGGGGGCTCTAGATAGGTGGACTAAGTTGGGCGTTTTTCTCTGAAAGAGTAGCCTCCTATTTATAGGCTTCAAGGGTTACCTCAAGGCACCTCTTCAAAATATGTCCAAATTCAATGAATCTTCTAGAAGGTGTGTCTAGCGCCTAGGCGCCGGACTCTGCGTCCAGTTCTTCGCACCTCTTCGCGATTAAAACCATTTTCAAGCGTCCAAATACATTGTATCACATGTCATATAAACCAGGAACAACTGCCAGTCTTCTAAAAGGTCCAATAACCGCTAACACCGTCAAAATAACAGTCCAAAAGTCGTCAAAAATCTTGACAGATCCCGTATCGACCGGCGCTTAGCGCGGATTCCAGCGCCTGGCGCCGAACCAATAATTTTGATAATTTTGCATTTTGGCTCCATTTTTGCTCATTTTTGCTTCTTTTTGCTCCTTTTTCACTTTTTTCCTTCTTGAACATTTTTTCATCATTTATATCCATAAACACAAAAATACCTTTCATTAAAGTATAATATCCTTAAAAATTTGATAAAAATTAAGGCATAAAAATGGATATTTTTTTCATGGATCAGTCCTCAAATAGTTTAATACATTTTAAATAAAAGGTGAGATCAGCCACAATTTTTGGAATTCCATCTAAAACTATCATTAAATCATCGATCTGGTGTTAGCTGTAGCAGTAGGTTGTAGAGCTGAAAATACTTTATCACACTATCTATCAAGCTTTTCATGAAAACATCTTTATCTTTTGTCCATATTTCCATTGGCGCCTCTTTGATTGGCATGTGAACTTGAGCTCCCTTGGGTTTAAACTAGGCCCTTCACCAGAACTCGTAACCTGATCGAGTCGCAAATCAACTAAAATGTCTGTAAACCCCTGCTCACTTGAGTTGAACACATGTTGACCCATCACGACAACACCCTTGAACATTACGTCCAATTTATCTTCCAAGTCTGGCTCAATTCCGGACACACTAAGATTTTTGCGTACTGGAACTACCTCTGACGTGTAGGGGGAAGGGATGGGTAAGGGGGCATATCAGACGAAATAGAATTAAAATTGATAATTATTTGAAGAGTTCTCAGGGGTACAATTATTACCTCCATTATCTCTAACTTCCAGTCCACCATTCCTCTGAAGCATCCACGGTACGCTTAATAGGATCCCATCCCAATCCCATGTCTCCTCATTTTAGTTTCTTCCACAACTTCCAGTCCTTTAGGTGATCGCACTTGTTCTTGAATTTTAACCTATCGTACCCTCACCCTGTCATTTCTTTAAACTTCTTTGAAATATTTTGCTACCCTTGTTTGTTAAAGTAAGTGGTAAGTTTATTTTCAAGTTCAATCTCCTTAGTACAGATATTGCAAGAAAATGTTTGTCACATCTATATCCCACATTGCTGAATGTAGCCCCGTCTTCGTTCTTAGCCATAGTGGAACTAATAAAAATATTGATCAATAAACCCACTAGTATTGATAATAAAATAAAGCACCAATAGAAACAATAACATAACCTAATAAAGAAAAACATTTGAAGCATAAAACACAAGCCACCATAAACACAACCCACACACAAGGCCAAAAGAGCACATCCAAACTATTAGAAACACCTCACGCAAGCACACCTCACATCCACCATCAACTGACACACTCAAAGCCATAAGGTCACAACCATATCACTATAAACACCACTCACATCCACCAAATACAAGCACACCATTATGCCACCACCAAACCCACACATCTAAGGCTAGGAGAGCACACCCAAACCAACATAAACAACACTCACAGCCACTAAACATCCTCACCTCACATCCACCACCAAAACTATACACCCAAGGCCAGGAGAGCACACCCAAGTCATCATAAACACCTCACAAAACCACCAAAGAAGCAAACCGCACATCCACCGCCAACCGACACACCTAGAGCCCGAAGAACACACCCATGCCACCATAAACACCACTCACATCCACTAAAAATATCAAAAAACTTGCATAACCTGCAAACCTATCCAACAGCCAAGCTTCAATTATACATATCTGCATACCTCTCTCATGTATAGAATGCACCGAGAATCAATTCAGCTCATTATAAAGATCACAACCCAACATTCATAATCCCTTTCCAAATCAAGCCTTCATATCATAAGGCATTGGCAGTCAAAATATCAAGCATAAGGCATCGACACTTAAAAATATCAATCACAAGGCATCGGAAAATATATTCAAATGACAAACTAAAACTCGATTAACCACCTTGTGATCTTCACATGAGAAACCAAATGCATAGGTAGTCCCAACTAAACTTAGGGCAAAGGATCAAGAGACATGATAAAAGCATAATACCACACAAATAAAGCCATACATACAGATGTTACAGGAGAGTAGGTAGGAGAAGCTCGCGAGACAGAAGGGCTTATGTGAAAAAAGGAGAAGAGGATCGATGGCGACTGAAAGCGAGGAGTTAGGGAAGAGTAGACGCAAGGAGTTCACCTCCGTCCAAAAGAAAAACCAAATGCAGATCGTGCCCAGGGAGCCGCGTTCGGCGTTTACTTAAAAAGGCAAAGTCATTTTGAAAAAAAGGTGTCAAAAAATGTTTTCCAAACGATCCAACTATATTTTCAGAACACCGGTGCAGTGGATAAACTGTTCCAAACGGGCCCTTTATTGACCAACAAGATGACCTCAACTAATTTCAACTTCATTTATCTCACTGTATGCTCTCTATCCATTGTTATCGGTTGCAATTTTTTGTGAATCCCCTCTACATTTTGTACATATTAATGTTTATTTTTCTACGTTTTCTGTAGTGGTTCCTTTTTGTGATTCACAATTGATCAGCACCTCCCAATTTTGGAAGAAATGAAAAAAGAAAAAAACCACACGAGCTTATGGACACAACAAAATAACACCATCAAATACCCTAGCCAAAATTTTTTATCATATGCACCTTTTACGTATCAATCAATCCCAGTGGGTGGCGGAATTTTTTCTGGCCTAATTATAGGCCTCCTATATAAGACCAGAGGTCATCTTAGTTTAATTTCGCCTGGTGCATAGCAACAGTTTAACGAGTACAATACCGGGCATCAACCTGCAAAACAAAGCTTTATATGATAAGATAACGTATACACAAGTTCCTTGGGGATGCTGCTGTGCTAGTGACTCCTACAAACCCCCCAATTCGCATGAATTTACATGTTAACGCTTTGCTTCTACCCCAACTCTATCTCATCACATCTAAAATATCACAAAAGGTTTTTAAAATTGAAATACACATTGTCATACCAATATATAGTAAATGAAGCTTAGATATTAGATATGTACAAGCATATGAATTGTGTGGTATGAATGTAAATATTCCCTATTTCTTAAGTTGGAAGAACTAATCTCTTAAATGTTCCAAAATCAAGGATTCGAGCAAATATCTCAGTCACGCTGATTTCCTACAAAATATTTTTTCAAATCGAAATTGTTAAAGGAATGGCTTTTGAGAAAGAAGTAAATAATCGACGAACATTGCACTTCCGTCCTTTGATTTAAAAAAGGGAGGAATAAATTGAAAATCAGAAGAGGCACTCCATAATTTGACTTGACGAAAGGCACGGTAAGCTGCCACCGAAGAAGTTCTTGCCACTGATGTATACAAAAGTACCAAATTAGAATCTCAGCCTCCATCTTGGTTACACAGCCGAAAGCATGGAAGGGGTTGTCGACAAAGAATTGGATTAATGAACCTCAACCAACCTCACAAAATCCATATCTAGACTTAGTCCTATGCTATCATCTGAAAGTGAAAAAGAAAACAGGACAGCGATATTTGCAAATGCCATAAAAATCTATGATCAGTTTGGTTGGTCTGAAGTTGAAGTTGTAGTTGCAGGCATTTGACTAGGTTTTGGTAGTTGGGGAATCAGGTTCGAACCATCACTGGACCTGCTTGAATCCTGCTTTTCTTTTCCGGACTGCGTCTGCATCTTATGTAGATGAGCATGGAACTCCACATCCGTTCCCGACTTCCTCTTTACCCTTTTCTTCACATCTACAACAACTGCTCTGCTTCCACCATCTGAAACTATGCCACTGCTGATCCCTCTGACTTTTTCGTGATGTTCGGATGTGTACCCATTATTTTGTGCACTATCACATAGATATGCAGTTGGATCGCTCACTCTGCCTTGCAACAGGGGGCTTAGGCTTGAGATTTGCTTGTCGTGGGGAGCAGGAACCTGAACAGTATGATATGTACGGAGCCTTCCTTGAGCAGCTTCTGGTTGCGTACTCGGACTAGTTTCCTCTGACTTCATTGTCTTCTTCTCAATCCTCACTTTATCACGAGCCTGAAACTAATTCAAATGGAAGCTAGTCATGGATGTTATATAAATAATTTACCTTATGAGAAGAGTAAAAAATGGAAGCTTAAGAAAAGTAGGAATAATAACATTGGTCCTCAAAAGAAAAGATCGATTCATACAGCCATTACCATACCAAATTTGAAAACTTAAGCGGTTTGTTCCTCAAAAGCAAGCACCTAAAATACTCGATGTGGAAAAATGATGTGGCTTAATTTAACAAAATGATAGGAGTGACATGAATGGATTAAATTAATATTAATGAGGACTTGACTACCAAATTTTCAACTATTCAAGTGCATAACCAAACTTTGGGCATCAAATCCATTTATAACCTGCGTTCTGAGCAACACCTTATGCCTTCGATTACGTTTCTTAGCATTGTATATTGCAATCGTGATCCCATGAGTATCCATATAACCAGCCGGCCACAGCTCTGCAAGCTGAAACAACGAAATAAAATAGTTCCCTAAGCATTAGGTGGAGAAAATGAGACATGAAAATACACAACGGAAGATTAGACTTAGAAGCTACTCATCCATGCAGTCGAGAAAATGCAAATACATGCTTAGAAAAGATGCAAACACATCATAGAAAACTTGCTGAATCATCAATCACTAAACCAAAAACGAACAGGGTAATAAAATAAGTCCTGGATATCTACATGTGTTTAAAAATCAAGCACAAAAATTTCCACCACGCAAGAGAAAAAAAAAAGAGCAATTCTCCAAAGTTAATTCGGAAACTTAAGCAATAAAATAAAAAAATAAAAAATAGTTTATCATAAGAAAAGCCAAATTTGTGACAGTACAACAAAATATACACCATATTCAGCAGAAATAAATTACCTCCACATACAGCTTTCGGCTCTCAGAACCCTTGCCTTCATCCATTCCCTAAAGTGAAAAAAAAAATGTATATAGGATGAGCAATCAATTTAAATTGAATGATCGGAGGAAAGATAACAAAAAAGAAAAATTATTTGAAGATAGTAGCAAGTTAGATTTCAAAAATATTAATGAGTATATTAATGTAAATATAGAAGTTAAAAGGGAAGTCTGATTTTAAAAAGAAAAAATGACTTAACCAGAACATCATTAATAAAACTTGAACTGTTTTCTTCGTAAATTTTATTGTACCTCAACATGCAAATCATAGAGGTCACAAATTTTGTCTTCCAATGCTGCATCCATAAAATATTTTCCTTTTAAAGCTCTCCTTTCATCAACACTAGCCATGTCTTGGAAATCATCTGTTAAACCGGCTTGATGCTCAGGCACCTATTAAATCAAGGAAAAGGTTAAAGACAGGCAAAAAGTGTTACGCGCAATAAAAGACATACAAAGTCCTTCATTCACCGGATTACACTTAATATTCTACAAGTTGATAAGGTGTAATACATTCCATTTTTTTTTCTTTGCACGCCTTCAAAACAAAATACAGGACACAATATGCTTACCTTCGAGAACAGATGAGATCGTGCTTTTATCATTTCAAGGACCTCCTCCTTAATTTGCAAGACCTTATCAGCATGCTGCTGTTTTACAGATAGACCTAACTCAACCATCTTTCGCATGTTTCTCTGCAGATAAATAATCAATTGTTTCATTAATTTAAAAATGTTGTAAGTATTAAGCAAGAAAAAAAATATATTTTCACAATAACCAAAGATACTCATTTAATTATGAAAAAATAGAATCAAAATTTTGTTTGACTGATTGAATCTGATTAAATTGAAGAATCTTAATCAGAAGACCGTGGTGTACAGTTTAGAGTATGATCCAAGACGTATTAAAGTCTAAGATCATTACTGCAATTTTAAAGTGAAATGATGAATGCAACGTACACAAAAGCCAATCTAACTAAACCTTCAAAGTATTGTGCCATTCTGACTTGATGTAGAACAGATGGAAAGCTTGCTAGCACTACTTGTTTCTAATAAAAATAACCCAGGTCAAAACACTGTACAAAGTTTAGAAAAAAAAACAAAATCAAGTTCGCATGAAAAAGCTGATGAACTATTCACCGACAAAGATCTACTAGACATGAGACCTAAAATATAATAGATAGCATTTGAGAGCATGGGATCACTATTAATCACGGGCAGATCACACAGTTCAAAACACTCAAGAAAAGAGAGAGAGAGAGAGGACAACATAGCTTTAGAAAAAGAGAACCCCGGCTTTATGAGACCAGAAAAAAGATCCTTTGAACCTTTTCATCCATTATTTATATATCTCAGGGTGTCGTTGACTTTGGTACAAGATTTAAAAAGAAATATGATGAAAAATAAACATTAGTATATAATAGTACAAAGCAACATGTCGGAATCTGTACTCTGCCATACGTTCTCATTAGCTTGTACTGAATGTTGGGCCCAACAAGGGGAATCGCGAATAAGAACAGTCAACTTCATAGCGTGTCATGCCCAAGTTAGTTATAGAGCAGACTCCTAAACCTTCCGGGATCGAGCAGTAAATTAATAATATTCAGGACAAGCAAGGCAACCTCACTGAGATGCTTGTTTGGATAATCCTAACATGGACTCATGGACTCGTATGCAGTCATGATAGTGGGTTATGGTTTCATGCTTGTATTGTAAGTTATTTGGATGCATATGTTTAGTTGATTGATTCTCTTATCTCTTTGTATGTACATAAAAAAAAAAGAAAAAAAAATTAAATCCACTAGATAATCAAATAATTTAGGTTTTATAATGAATGATTGATATGACACCCTCTCAAAATCATTGTGCCACTTCATAAAAATGAGTCTGATTGAAATAGGTGAGATTTTGTACTTAATCTTTTCATTGAGCCTCACTTTATAAGGAGATCAATTAATGTGAAATGGAGATCCCATATGATAAGATTGATACGAACACTCCCTGAGCATCAAACTATATGAGAAGACAGAGGAAAAAGCTTCTCTGAGAAACAAGAAACAAGAAACAAGAAGAAGAATGTGCGGAAAGGGAAGGTGATAAACATTAGTGCTTCAGCAGCGTCACCAACAAATTAGCCTCATTCAGCTTCGAAGCCTGCCTTGAGCGAGTTCAAGGGCTTGAGTGGCATTTCCCTTCATGGGAAGGGTTAGTGAACATATCAGATTTTTATGTAATCAATTTTGATACAAAAAAAGAGTTTTACGAAAATTATTTCATAGATTTTCTAACAATGAACGAGATTTTTTGTAATGAACTTCAAGTTGACGAGATTTTTTGTAATGAACCCAAGTTGATCGAATCTTTTATCTAGATATTGGTGCGGAGAGATTTAAAGTTGGTGAGTCCCAAATACCAATCCCCCTTGTGGTAGAGCCACTTCCCATAGCTGAGAACCCTGGGAAGGCAGCACCCCCTTCTGTCGTGCTAGTAGAAATAGACTTGGAAGAGACTTTGGATAATGTCAAGCCTCTTACCCAGATCCTTATGAAGATGGAGGTGAGGATTCCATCGAGTTTCCCGAGGGCTAGAGCTAAGGTGTCACCCCAAACTTAATGAAGCAGCCTCAAGAGGCATTACGATAATGTCATATCCTCCAATTCTGGCAATGGATATGACATAACAAAAGATGAACATATCCTCTAAATTCAGCACATTGAAGTCAGTGTTTGAGGAAAACAAAGGCAAGTTCTTCAAATAGCTAACTAATTTGAAGGAGTACGTGGCGAAGTCTTCAACGAACATTAGGTGTGAAGTCACACTACTACTGGCTCAAGTGGTGGCCTTCAAGAAGTTTATGGAACTAACTCAATCAGACAAAGTCCTTGTGGATCGTGAATTTGTTTTGAAAGCCTAGCTAACAATGGCAAGACTTCCAACAAGGTCGCTACTAACCTTAAATTCCAATTCCTTGCAAAAAAAATTTCTTCATTGAGAGGGGAGTTTTCAAGCCATATTAGTTTAAATAAAAAAAAAAATTGCTTCTTGACGCCGTTGTGAGATTTTGAATATCACCCATTAAACGATCATGACACTTCAATTTTCATACTGACGTGATAAATGTACTATTAGATGGGCATGAAATATGAAAGTAACGGCGAGAGAACTATTTAATTAAAATTTTAGGTACTTTTTAAATTCAAATTTCAAAAATCTAAATAATTTTAAATTTTGAAAAAACTTTGCCATTAAGGAAACATGGGAAGGTTTGGCTTGCCTGAACTCCTCAATCCTTAGCGATTCATATAAATAGATCAGTTAGAGAGAACTTTCCGTGTGACCTCTTTATTTCTCAAGGCTCTTTCTAATTTCCTTTGAATTTATTCTGAGGACAACCTTAGAGTTCTCTTATATTCTTATCCCAACATGAACTCTCCTTCCGAGATACAGTGAGTTTTTTATTCAGATGAAGTGCATCTTCAACGAGTAACATTAGTTATATAAGCTGGTGAGAAGGACAAGCTCTTGACTACAATCTTTAGAGATGTGTTGTTTTGCTTTCTAGATCAGTTCTGCCTCAAGTTGCAATTCCCTCTCAACCAAGAGCATCTGAAATCAACTACTACTATGACCTAGTTCCCGCTCAGGTGATGTAAAATTTGTTTGCAAGTATTATCACTAAGAGGAAGAAGATACTGTGGTCGTTTAACTTCATAATGTGGCCCCAGATGCAAATTTTGTGAGCAAAGGAAACTACAAATTCTCAAGTGGGGTAAGTTCTGCCAAGATACTTTAGTGAAGTGCAAGGTCCTACCTATTTAGTACACAGAGACGACCAAGTTCAAAATCCTTGCTCATGAGTCATGCTTGGGCAAGAAGGAAGGTGGCCAAGATGAACATGCAGAACAAATGAAAAATTGAAGCATTTTTAGATTTTACTCCTTACATTGTACACATTCATTCTATACTAAGAAAAATCTATAACAAAATAAAGTAGACAAATGTTTTACATGTGTTATGTGACTAGCTGTTTGTGAAATCAGCAACCAAATAGATATATAACTATATGATTAAATCTTCAATATGAGTGTCAAGTTTTCAAGCTGATGAGCGTTTCGAACTAGTTAGTAGAAAATTGGGAGGCAAATTGTGGGTGAGTCTTCAAAGATTGAAACCTTTTTTGTATGGCATTCTTCGACCCTCTCCCTCCCTCCCAACCGAGCTGATGAGCATTTCGTACTAGCTAGTAGGAGATTGTGAGGTATATTGTTGGTGGATCTTCAAAGATTGAAAATATTTTTTTATGGCATTCTTCGACCCTCTTCCTGTATGAAGTCTGTCGGCCGCTGAAGTCATTGCGATGCGATTTAAATTTAATATGAGTATATGTGTTTTGAAAGTAAGATTTTTAAATTTTAAAATATGAGAACGAACAAATCTCATTCGTTTAGCAGTTTAAATGAACGCGGGTAATATCGTGAGTAACGCATCTACTCCAAAGAATAGACACCCTACCTGACGATATCACTCGATCAAATAAACTACAGAATTCATAACATCCGTTCTGGTCTGCGAACCTTTATGTGGACCGACAAATTTCTCTATTTAATACAAAGAATTAAATAGTGTTTATATTATCTCGTGTCTTTAAAGCTCCCTATGAGGCAGCTCTCATAGTCAATTACCCCTCAAATGATCGAAGTCACCTGAAAGAACTCTCGATTTAGATCAGGGGTTTATATCTTCATGAAATCAAAATGTATGGTTTTCAACGAAGTGTAGTAAAAGGAAATCTAACAAGTGAAAGGCGCAATGTGGAATTGTTATTTCCAAAGTCAAAGAAAAGAGAGGTAGAGGATGTCACAGATCTCGAGGAGAGCCTCGATGGCATCCCAGATTATCCTAATGTTGGGCTTTAAACTTTGAAAATGAATTTATTTAAGTTTCAATCCTGCCAATTAATTATAGGAATTAAATTTACATAATCACCTAGTTATGTAAACGATCTGGAAAGTAGGAGGATTTACGTCGTATCGGACGACGACCTCGGAATCCTAAGCGAGTTAGGAGCTATATTGCATAACAAGGCTGTGCAGAGCCTAAAAGAACAAGTGAGCATTTATGTAGCGACTATGCGAACTACCTCGAAGTCATATGACTCATTATTTAGACTAAAGGGTTTTCATTGATGTAGACACAAGCTTCGCTTATTGAAGATGGTCGTCTTGTCCTCGAAGTCGTGCTTCCGTGCTCCACGTCAGTAGTGAGGTTACGGCTTAGATTTAAGTTCGAGTTATTGTGAACATGCAAATCGCTTTATTTCGTTTATTATTATTATTATCATTTTCATTGCAGAACGTGAATATGTCTATGCGATGATGAGAGCGATAGTAAAAAAAACGAGACAACGGATACACATGAACATGCTTATAGTGAATAACGTGAAGTAAGCATCCCAAGCAGATTATGATAAACAAGTATGCTTATAAGTAAACATCGCTATGCTTAAGCGAGATATGCTTATAGTGAAATAAAACATACTACGCTAGCAGGAATATGAGTTGTAACAAGTAGAACATGTTAGACTAACAGGAGCAGGTACTAGAAAGTAAAGCATGTAACGCAGTAAAGGAAAGAAGTAAAAAAAGAAATGATGCAAGTGTACCGTAGGCGCTGATTACCTGCGATGTATCGTTACCTGTTTATTATTATCATTTTATTGTTTTCCTGCAGAAAAGGCGTCAGTACAAAAACAAGGGTGAACGTAGTAGGGAAAGCCTGACTAAGTAGGGGTATTACCGTACGTGCAGGAAAAGTGAAGTGTGAAATCCGGGAATAGATCGAAAAGAAAGACGACAGGAAAACAAAGAAAATCGCGAAAGAAAACAAAGAAAATCGCGAAAGAAAACAAAGAAAATCGCGAAAGAAAACAAAGAAAATCGAGAAAGAGAATAAAGAACCTCCGTGGAAAACCTCGAAGAAAAATCACGAACAAACACGAAAAAATCGTAGTGAAAACCGCAAAGGCACTGAAAGAAGAAACTCACAGATGTCCCATTAAACTCACGGCGAACCGTAAGAAAGCCATGGGACATCTGAAAAAGAACCGTAAGCATGGTGACGGGGAGGACTCAGAGCTGGACTGTGTGCTTCCCAATCTTGGACAAAAGCTACCAGACCGACACCCTACAAAAGGCAGTCCTAACCTTGACTCGAGTAATTAACCGTGGACTTTTGCTAATTTTCATTCATTTCAATTTGCATGCATATAAATTTATAAGTGAAAATTAATTTTGTTGTAGGAGAAATTTTGTCGCAAGAGTATATATATATTTTTTAAAGTAGTACAGTCCACAGGCTAACCACCCTAATCGAACTAGGACTACTAACAACTTAAGAGTGTTGGTGACAACAGTCTCGCCAAGAATTGGCGAATAGAATCGTCGGTCCCAAGTCGCGACTCCAACGGAGATTTTACGCATTAGCAAAGGGGATACTATTCTAAACCCTCTTTTTTAAGCACACATAAGCATTTTCGTCGTCGTCCTAACCCCAACCACCCTACTTACGGCCTTACTTGATGGCCCCACATATAGCCTAAAGGGGTTATACGTGCACACCTACACGTCCTCGTAGGTGCGGACATCGAACCAAGAAGCGGAGAAAAACAATGGACGAGGGATCGATAAGAGGAGAGAAGGGAAAGCGGCCCCACCTAACGCAATTCTCGTAAAAGAGGTGAACTGATTTCCAATAACAATCAAAGCAAGTGAATCACCCTGGACTCCCGACCGTCCTTACATGACCTACAAAGGCCTAAAAGAAACATCGACGCTCCCGGAGAGGATGAGTACTTGACTTCTAGGGAAAACACCCCTCTTCCCGATGAACGACAGTAAAGTTAACGGGGTCCCTAGACTCTAGACCATTGCTCGA
Organism: Papilionanthe hookeriana x Papilionanthe teres; assembly: GCA_022702705.1. Lineage (NCBI taxonomy): Eukaryota > Viridiplantae > Streptophyta > Magnoliopsida > Asparagales > Orchidaceae > Papilionanthe > Papilionanthe hookeriana x Papilionanthe teres. Next base: position 147,538,430 of record CM040426.1, read on the forward strand.
GGTTTCTCCAGACTCCGAATACTTGCTAGAAAAGGCTAGACTCAACTAAAGAAAACAACTCTGTAAAGCTGACACAAAATTTCGACAGAAATTGTCTTGACCGGGATCCGAACGCCACGAGTAAAAGCCGAGTAAAAGTGCAGACAACATACTCATCGTACGTCAGAACATAACTCAAATTAACGCTCGAATTTTAATCCCGAACATACTAAAATATAACAGGACCACACATCAAACCAGCCCACGAGAGGGGCAAAAGAAAACCACCAACACAGCCCAGTAAAGGGGCAAACCGAGAGACCAAACAGGGGCCAAAATCGAGAAGCAAAAGCCACCAAAACAGCCATTGGGCACAACGAGAGACCAAACGGGCCAAACCGAGAAGCAAAAGCCACAAACAGCTGGACAGGCAAACCGAGAGACCAAACAGGCCAAACCAGAAGCAAAGCCACCAAAACAACCGGCCATGGGGGGCAAACCGAGAGACCAAACAGGGGCCAAAACCGAACAGCTCAAGCACAAGACCATTACCTCAATTTCTTCACATATGCATTAGTCAAAAGAGATGCTTTCCAGAAAAGTTTTCAATGCTCAAGCCTTCAAATAGATGGATCTAATGATATATTAAGTCCCCCATAAGCCACAAATCCTAACTTGCATAAATAGTATTTAAACCAAGTTACAACATTCAATGCTTGCATAAAGAAAGGAGAAGATCTAAAACATGTTTCCCCTTTTTTTAATTTTTTTTTCAAAGTAACCAATCGAAATAGAACTAATAATATGAATCAGAGAGGGAATACACCGCTCCAAACATCACAAAAGAAATTACCCCGCCTTCATGTATTAAAAAAGAAAGATCTCGTTTCATCCCCAAGCACTTCCAATTTTGTAAAGCAAAGTCCCAAAACATCCCATGTATATCAAACTCTTAGAGCATAGAAGCTACCACAATATTGCATATCTAAACTTCAAAAGAAGGAACAACACATTGATGTTCATGATATCTACACATATAAGTTGATCCTAAAAGTGAGCATGCCATTTTAAATTACAAACCAACAAGCAAGGCCAAATGCCATGTATATGTGATGCCAACCTTTCAAGAAAATGAGAAATAGAAGATTAGAAGTTTGCAAGGTGAAGCATTGGCTAAGCATATTCCTTTTTCTTTCCTTTCCCCACCTCTCCTCTTTTTTTTTTAAAAGAAATAAGGAGAGCTATCATGCCATTAGAAGAGAGAGGGGGGAGGGCACTACTAATCAATTAAACATACAAATATGCCAACCATAAACGCATAAACCTCAAGCCAATCCACCAACAGAGATATAAGCCACAAGGGACAAGCCCCCAAGTCCTCATGAACATGGTGGTACACATATGATTCATAGCCAAAGCATGCCGAAATAAATTTCTAGTTACTTATCACATGCATAGCCTTCTAAACCAAATTTACCACATGCTTGCAAGACCCAAATGGGTTCTCCAATATTTCATGCTAGATAAGCCCAAATGTAAAACAACAAAAAAATTTTTATTTTGAACTTCATCTTAAGCATGAAAGAAGAAATAAAATAGTAACATGTCAATCTTTCACCACTTTAAGCAAATAATCAAATCCAACTTTAAAACATGCTCACATTTAAATCCTTAGCCTGCTTAAGTAATAGATTTCCCCAAATAAAACTATAATAGCAAGTTAACATGCCACTAGATAGGAGGAAGCAAGAAATTATCATTTAAGCAACTAAACAAGTTGTTCCATAGCAAGTGCTCAGCCGAGGCAATAAGCAGAGAAGGACAAGCCAACGACAGGGGTTACGGCTTCCCTGGGCCAAACCGAAAAGAAGAGAAAGGGAAGGAGAGTTACCAGGTAGTGTAGAGTTCACAAGAGAAGCATAAAATTTCAAGCTCCAATCCAACAGCACCTCCCCCTCTCCAAGAAGAAATTCGGCCAACCCTAGATCTTACCTCGAATGGGGTATTTATGGGCAAAGGAGAGAAAGGAGTGTCGTTCCTTACTTGCAGGGATGGACGCAAGTGGAGGAAGGTAGGGGAGGTGGCGACAAAGTGCCGCAAATCAGAGCCGAGGCTCGGCAACAAGAATCGAAGCCGAGCAAGGGACAAGACCGCGCAGGGGATCACGCGAGGTGACCATCGCGCAGGGATAATACTCGAGCAGAGATGGGGGAGAACGACGTGCGGCTCGAGAAGGTAACGGCCGCAAAGAAATGCCATGCTCGAGCGCGGGAGAAAGCCTAGGAAGCTTCCCTCGTGCTCGTGCGGGACGAGCGAGATCAACCGAGCGGGGGAGGCGGGTCCTTAGGGCTAGGATTTAGTTAATAGGTTTTAAAATATAAATATATTATTATTTTTATAAAAATTAAGCCCTAAATCACGCTCCTCGCCCCCGATAGGCGATCGTCGCAAATTAAATGTCAATTTTAGGTGAAATCGACGTTCCAGACGCATCGGCGCAGTCCGTTTCGTCATCCAAGGTCGTCTGGGCAACCTCGTCGACGGTCGCATCGAAAGTGCGTCAAATCCGGCGTTTTCTGAAATTCTGACATTAACGTCGATCGTCCCGCATCCCGACTTCGATCTCGATCCGTCGTGGAGTGATCGAAAGCGTCGGGCCGTGGCTCGAGGAATTTGTGCTCAGTGATGCAAGAAATGTGCACGAGGCTATCCTAAGGTCCGGTGGTCCTATAGGAACTCAATTTGGATTCCTAACTCCAATTCCAACCTGCTATGAGCTAGAGGTACGGAATTTCGTCCGGGATTCCAAAAGAGTGACGACGTGACTTCAAGCATCCTAAAACGAGGTAGGCCCATTGCTAGGAATCAAAGATCGTCGGGGAAGCTCCTAAAGCTAAAACCCTAAATCCTAGGAGGAAAACTAAACCTCGACATAAGTGAGGTCAACAATGTCGTAGCACTTTATACTTGTCATGTAGAATTGACTCTCCCACCCTTCGTCCCCCTCGTGGCCTTTCTCCTCTCTCCCCTCCCCCTCCCCCTACCCTCCCCCTCCCCCGTTTCCACAAGCATCAAAGTTGGAACAGCGAATGACTTCATATTCATAGAGAATTTCCATTTATTTCAATATTTAGCAATGATAATTACAAAAATAATAATAATAATAATAACATCCTGCTTAAAACAAGATCAAATTTACTTGAAAAATAGTAAAAAATGCAATGACTCTCATATCAAAGTTATTTTTATGAAATCTAGTATCAATGAGAACCTATATGATTACTGGATTATACAATATGATATACTCAATCATAATTTAATTTAGATCCAAATGTACTTTACATCTCAAGAACTTGACCGACGTACCATACCCTTGCAGTGCATAAAATGTACCTTACAACTATATAAACCAAACTAACACTACTTCCTATTGAATCTTGGGGTCAATGCCTTCCACAAGATACATGAAACTTTTGTCATAAATAGAAATCTACCGGATGATCCAAAAGATCAGATAGCATGATCTTCTGATAAAAGTTGAACATTCAAATCTTAAACAAAGTTTTTAAAAACAATTAAATAGTTTAAGCATAAGCTAATCTAAACATAAAACCACTAGAAACTAGACCATTTAAAATATTGGAGCACATCAAACCAACGTGTAAAAGTTCAATATTTCAAAAAAAATTGGTATTGGTCCAACTTTAACGTGCTAGATTTTATTTTTTTTTTATACTGTTAAATCCATGAATAATTCTCTATTTAGCTCATCGTGAATATCCATCCAATCCGTTATCCATTAATTATATACACCATGTTGTTGAAGTTATTATGAAGGATGAGATTGTGTCTAATGTTGATGGATGATTCCATCGGCCATTGTGATATAAAAGTACTTTTGATAGCTTATAATTTATTTTGGGTAATTTAGTTTGCTACAAAAAAAAAGGGAATGCAGTTGAATTGAAATATTGTGATTTAAAATTTATTTAAGTTATTTTATTTGGGGTAAAATAAAGGCAGTAGTTTAAATTTTTATGTTTGGTTCCAAGAAAAATAAAATCAATAAAAGCACAAGTGATGGGTGGGGGCAAGAGACGGGATGCGGTGGACAATAAGAGGTCAATCATTGGATATATTTTCTTTAATTATAAAAATTTAAAAATTGGTATTATCTCTAGCCAACTAGGCTGATTTAACCTAATCATATTTACTAATCTAGTTATTATTTTATAATAAAAGACGAGATGTACTCAAAAAATTTAGATGTAATTAAAACTTATTCTTCCAAATTTGATCTTGTGTGTACAAATAGGATGTGTGATTTCCTTGAAGTATGGAACAAATGTGAAAAATTAGTTAGGGGGAAGTAAACTTGAACTGACATAAGGTTTCTTTTTCTTACTTCTGTGAAATCTTTTCTTTGCCGAAGTTCTATATTGTTATTGACTAACTAGTGTTAATGATTTTGTTCAATGTTTGCCAAATCTAGGATTCTGATTGTGGCTGTCAAATTACGATTGTGCTGATTTTATGTTGTTTGACTTCGCATAGATTTGATTTATTTGATTACAATCATTTGGCTACAAAAATCTTTGATACACGCGAGCCCTCGTACACGTGCGATGTCGCCCCTATAGAGGAACAGGGCCAGAGAGGACCGGTCTGGACTGGCCAACCCAAGCTAAACCACTCGGCAGTCAGTCTAAGCCAGCCTGCCCAGGATCGGGATAAGGGAGGCGATCCCAACACCTAGATGGGAACTACGCGACCACTGCTCACATATAGAAGGAAGGAAATTAAGGAGGATTTCGGGGAAAAAGTTTGACTAGAGTATTTAGGAGGAAAGGGGGCTAGGGTTTCTTATTCATGTATTGTATTGGCGGCAGTTTTTTCATCTTCTTATGGTATTCCTAGCGACATCTATGGTTGCGGGTGAGACGATCTACCTCTCAAACAGTAGATCATCATAGATATTGCTTGTTTCCCTTTGATTTTTGTAAAAGCAGCCCTCATATGAGTTTTTACACGTCTATTGCAATTTCTCCGTTGTTCACTGGCTGATTTTGGTTATGGATCATATCAAATCGATATCAGAACAAGATCTTGGAAGGATGGCAACAAAGAAAGTGGATGTACTGGAAGGAGAAGCTGGGGAAATCAGAACGGGAATAGAAGAAATATTCGCCACCATGAAAGACAGGTTTTCTTCAATAAAGAGCCGAATGGAGGAAAGATTAAAAAGCATGTGAGAAATGTCAGAGATGATAGAAAAGCTCATGGAGATATAATCCAAGGCCGTGCCGGCCATTCAAGTTGCAAATCCTAACAACGGGATCATCAAAAAATTATTAGTTAAATCAAAAGGGAAAGAGATCGAACGAGAGGACAACGAGGACATCATCTGCCACCAAGAGTGTCTAGAACTCCAAGAGGAGGGTAATTTGCAAAAGTCAAAGAATTTGCAAAATGTTAGTTCTAACACTACATGGCCTCCAGTAGGTGGAGGAAATCTTCCCTTGGACCTAGGTAGCATAGATGTGTTTCTGGAGATGAAATGGTTACGGAAGCTTGAAGAGATGAAGGTAGATTGGAAATCCCTAATGATGGAGTATCAAGTGGAGGCTAGAAATATGATGCTAAAAGGAGATGCTAGTTTATGAAAAACCATGGTCTTGCTCAAAACCATGGTCAAGTCGATACAAGGAGCAAGGATGGGCTACTTGATGGAGTTACAGAGCATTGAGGAGGTCGGAGACCCTAAGTTGGCAGAGTTCCTCGAAGGGGTCTTGTAGCTCCTACAGTAATTTATGAACATCTTTTAGCAGCTGGGTGGGTTACCACCCCCAAGGGAGTATGAGCATGCCATTAAATTAAAGGAAAGAGTGCCCCTATCAGTGAGAGACCATACTAGTATCCTCAGATGCAGAAGAATGAGATAGATAGGTTGATTCAGAAGATGCTCAAGGCTGAGATTATTAGACCAAGTGTGAGCCCCTTCTCTAATCCAGATTTGTGTGAAGAAAGAAGATAGTTGTAAGTTTTGCGTGTACTATTAGGCTGTGAACAAGGTGTTGGATAAATTTCCTATTACTATGATTAATGAGTTGCTAGATGAGCTTTAGTCATCTTCTCGGAAATCAGATTAGAATGAGTCCAGCAGATGTGTGCAAGACGGTGTTCATAACACATGAAGAAGATTACGAGTTTTTAGTGATGTTGTTTGGCCTCACCAACACTGACTACATTTCAGTCCCTCATTAATAGGTCATCCTAGTCTTTTTTTACGACAATCTGATCTACAATCGTACAGAGATAGCATGTTGAACACATGAGGACAATTTTAGAGAGGTTGAGAAAGCACAAGTTGCACGCCAATTTGAAGAAATGCTCTTTTGGACAGCTATAGATGGAGTACCTTGGGCATGTGGTGACTAGGGCAAGAGTAGCAACAGATCCATCCAAGATTGAAGCTATGATGAATTGGCCTTTACCCAAGAGTTTGAAGGAGTTGAGGGGATTTCTAGGTCTCACCGGATACTATCAAAAATTTTTGAAAGGGTACAGCCCGATGGCATGGCCACTTACGGAGTAGTTGAAGAAAGAAAATTTTCAATGGGGGGGAAGCCGCAATACAGGCTTTCGAACACCTGAAGAGATTCATGACCAGCGTACCAATATCAACACTTCTATATTTAAGGAGACCATATATGGTAGAGACGAATGCATCAGGATATGGATTGGGAGCGGTACTCATGCAAAACCAGCGGTTATTTCCTTACTTCAGCAAGATGCTACTAGAGAGACGATCAAGTCATTATATGAGCGAGAGTTTATGGCATTGTTTCAGCCATTCAAAAGTGGCGGTCTTACCTTTTGGGACGACACGTTTTTGGCATAATAGATCAGATGAGCTTGAAGTACCTTTTGGAGCAAAGGATGGTGACTGAAGAGCATCAAGGGCAGCTATCCAAGTTATTAGGATATGATTTTGAGATACAGTTCAGGCTGGGGTTGGAGAATAAAGCCGCATATCGAGGAAGGGGAAGAGCCTCAGCTAGCAGCCTTATCAGCATCCTTCGTCCACGACTAAGAAGCAAAGAGACGGGAGAGCGAGCAAGATGAAGGGCTGAAGAAAATGCAGGCAGATTTGCTACATAATCCAACATTCACCCAGGATATGTGTTGAGGGAAGAGCGACTACTCTACCAGGGCAGTTCACATTATCGATGCTATCAGAGTATATTTTCCGATTATTGGAGGAATTTCACTGCAGTGCAAGTGGGGGACATTACAGTGTACAGAAGACCTACAGTCGTCTATAGACAGAAGTTTGTTGGGCGGGGATGAGCAGATGTAGAGACATGGTGGCTTGGTGCGATGTAGGCTAGCGACACAGATACCTGACCATGGCGTCAAGAGGATTGGTACAACCACTAGCCTTACCGGAGAAGGTTTGGGAATAAGTGACCATCGATTTCATAATGGGGTTGCCCCAATTAGAGGGGTTTACGGTGATTCTGATGATCGTGGATAGCCTGAACAAATATGATCATTTCATCCGATTACGACACCCTTGCACCGCAGTCTTAGCGACAGCCGTGTTCATACGGGAAGTGGTTTGCTTGCACGCAGTACCAGAATCTATTATATCATATAGAGACATGGTGTTCATCAACCACTTCTGGAAGGAGATTTTTAAATTACAGGGGAACGATCCTTAAGAGGAGCACAACATATCACTCTTAGACCAATGGTCAAACGGAGGTAATCAACAGGAGTGTGTAGACATATCTATGTTGCTTTGTATTGGATACGCCGATATTGTGGGCAAGGAGGATTGTGTGGGCAGAATATTGGTATTATACTTCATATCCTACCGCAGCACATAATAACCCTTTCAAAATTTTTGTATGGGCAAGATCCACCTCACCTGATACATTACGGGCATAGCGCCACACTGGTATCCAGTGTTGGCCAGTACTTGGAGGAGATGGACAATGTATTGGCAGAGCTCAAGGGGCATCTAATGAGAGCCCAACAAATCATGAAAGAGGAAAGTGGATGGTCATAGGAGGGAGATACAATTCGATTTTGGAAACATGATTTACTTAAATCTGAGGCCCTATCAGCATAAGACACTGGCAAGGAGGAACGAGAAACTTTCTCCGGGATATTTGAGACCGTACAAGATTACGACGTGCATTAGAGCAATGGCCTAACATATTAGGCTACCCCTCATTGACAATACATCTTGTGTTTCATGTTTCTCAACCGAGACGTGGTATCAAAGATCATACACCCTATTCTGTACTACTTTTGATGCTAGCAAAGGACATGGAGGTGGTTCTCGAACCTTTAAAGGGTCAAAAGAGAGCGTTGGGGGGTGGGAGGGCAAAAGGAGGTACTGATTAGATCAAAAAACTGCCAAACTATGAAGCTACGTGAGAGTCTTACGAAGGGATCCAAAAGTAATTTCTATCCTTCCAACTTGAGGACAAGGTGCTTTATTGAGAGGGAAGTGTTGATACATGCGAGCCCTCCCCGTATATGTGTGAGGCCGCCCCTGCATGGGAACTGATCAAGAGAGAACCGGTCTGGACCGGCCAGCCTAAGCCAAACCAGCTAGCAATCAGTCTAAACCAGTTGGTCCAAGATCGGGATACGAGACGCAGTTCCAGCGCCCAGGATGGAATTACATGACCACTACTCACGAATATAAGGAAGGAAATCACGGGGTTTTTTTTGTGGGGGGAGGGGGGTGCGAGGTGGGAGGGGTGGGTTGGGGGGTTTCAAAACGATCTAGGGGAGTATTATTTAGGAAAAAGGGGCTAGGGTTTGTTATTCATATTTTGTTTTGGCTACTGTTTTCTTCCCTTCTGGTGATGTTCCTAACGACGTTTAGAGTTATAGGAGAGACGATCTACCTCTCAAGCACTAGATTATCATTGTATCCTGCTTGTTTTCCTTTGGTTTTGTAAAAGAAGCCCTCATTCTATCTATTTCAATTTCTTCATTGTTTGATTGCTCATTTTTGTTCCGGATCATATCATTCTTGTATTTAAAATTTTGGATTTAAAAAATCTAGACTCAGGCAAAGCTAATTGTTTGCAAAACTTTAATTCAAACTTCCTTTGCATAATCTACAAGTATAATATCATTCTATTACAAAATGAAACCATAAAATGTCCTACATTATGTCTCGCATCTATAAATAGTATTAAGCTGCAATGAAAGATGGATCCCACAAAAATTTGAAACCAAGAAAAAAGTCTTATTTGAACATAAACAAAATATTATTTTTAAATTTATTATATTAATATATAAAATAATTATACAAAATTATTATTTTCATCTCCAATTCATAGCATGGTTTACTTTATTGCTCTAGACTAGAAATTTGAGATAAGTCCAATGCCCGCAGAGAATATATGCTAGAGAGCACCAAGGAAAATTGGTTCAAGCAGATAAGCTATGGTAGCATGACGTAATTACTACGTTGCATTTGAAGGATATATGTCAGCAATTTGATTTTTTCAAGTAATTAGTGCAACATCAACAACAACAAAGCCTTAATCCCACTATGTGGGGTTGGCTACATGAATCATTTTTTCCCATTGCGTCCTATTTTCAGTAAGATCATTTTTTATACAATAACCCCAAGTCTTCCTAAGTCTACCTCTGTCTTTCTTAACATAAGTCGAATCTAAAACATCAGATGGTCGACGATTAATGTGACCAAACCATCTAAGACGACTCTCTCTAACTTTGTCTGTTACTGGAGCTACACCAACCCTATCATGGATATATTCATTACCCATTTTGTCTCTAAGATTAAAGCCACCATCCACCTAATCATTCTCATCTCGGCAACACTCAACTTAGTATTATGCTTCTATTTTAAAGGCCAACATTCAGAGCCATAGAGCATTGCAGGTCTCACCACCATCTTATAAAATTTTCCTTTCAGTCTAAGCGGTACTTTTCTATCACACAAAAGTCCTGAAGCATTCCTCCACTTAAACCAACAAACTTGAATTCTACTATTAACATCCCCATCTAAAGAAACTTGCAATCATCATGATTTACGCAAAATATGCAGCAAAAAAAAAAATCATAAGCACAATGTGGAAATACTAATGAAGCGGATATTTTTTACAAATGAGAGCATATATATGAGTACCAAGAAAGCCCTGAAAAGCATTAAAATAAGGAGAAAACAAATTATCATAAGTAAATTCATATAGCGTTACCTTCAATGTCTTCCTCTGTACCATGTGGCCAAGAAAACTCATGAGGCAATCAAGTAACTCTTTTTCCGATATTTTACTTTGGCTTGCCTGATAAGATTTTGGAATAAATTTATAAAATATTTTTTGATAGATAATAAACAGACTTTGAAATTTGTACGTCAATAGAAAAAGATAACTCATGTATCACGCACTTACTATTTCTTGTGAAAAAAATAATAAAGATTAAACAGAGAAATTTTGTAAATACTTTTCAGAAGCATGTATTATGAATACTCACGATGCAAAAATACTATCATAATCATGGTATCTTTATGCAACTAAAATTGCAATTGAACAATTTTTAAGAGTTATTCAAATGCCAATCCACAAATTTATAGGCTTTAACATGGGCCCACATTGTGAATATCACAAATATTTAGTAGAATATAAAGAAAGAATATATTCAGAAATTCATTACACAACATATACTAGATTTTGAAGAAGTAGCTAAAGATACCGGAGTTCAAAACTGCTTCTAGCATTTGTAGCAGAACTTAACTTCCAAAGAACACTAATTCATCCATGAAAGGACTCAATGTGTCGGCTTATAAACAGTATAATAAGACAGATTTAGCAAGACGACAATGAAATTTGTTCCCTAATTTAGAAAATAATTGATCATTCCTACTTAATCCTGCAATATAATAGCAAAAAATTATGTTATCTCGATTAGCAAATCATCGGGGAACAAAATACCGAGCAAAAAAAACTTCATTTTCCCATAAAGATAGAATAAAAGCAGTTCGCATATTTTCATTCCTGCTTGATAAATGTTAATGAGCATCATAAACATATTAAAGAAATTAAACATATGACACCGTAATTTTGGTTTCACAGCAACATAACTTCTCATATATTGTATTACTTTAGGAGACACCAACCTTTGACATCAACTCTTTCCATGAAAATATGTCTTTGCATTACTAAATTCATAAAAATATAAAACAATGCAAGTATGCATCTATGCTGTACAAAAAAAGGACCTATCATCTACCAAAATGGTAGAAAGCTCCCTATCATTATCAAGATGCATCAAAACAAAAGAACCATTAAGGCATGCTTGGCACAACAAGGAGTGGCCCTATTACATTCACATGATGTACGCACAAAAGGAACTTGCTTAAAAGAAGTAAAGCAAAATCAAGAGCCAACACTAGGTAACTGTTGCCAATTCTCCCTCCTCATAGTGCCTTGCAAGAAAATAAATGGTACTGATGTTGTCCACTTTAATGATGATGCCTTTGCACTCTTGCATCCATCCTCACAAAGGGGTTGGAAAGAATATGCAGCTCGAAGCTCCAACTGACCAATGTCCCAATACTCCAAAAATTATCCTATAGCCCATATCAGCAATACTAGTGGGTAGAACTACCCCCTTCAACATTCACTTTTAGCCACTCGAGAGGGGAAGGATACCAAAAATGGGGAGAGACCAATGGTTCACTTATTTAACCTTTACAACTATCTAGTATGGTCTTTATTGAAAGCATAAGCTTTTGCAGTGAACTTTCAGGAACTTGCTTAAAAGAAGTAAAGTAAAGCAAAATCAAGAGCCACACTAGGTAACTGTTGCCAATTCTCCCTCCTCATAGTGTCTTGCAAGAATATAAATGATACTAATGTTGTCCACTTTAATGATGATGCCTTTGCACTCTTGCATCCATCCTCACAAAGGGGTTGGAAAGAATATGCAGCTCGAAGCTCCAACTGACCAATGTCCTAATAATCCAAAAATTACCCTATAGCCCATGTCGGCAATACTAGTGGGTAGAACTACCCCCATCAACATTCACTTTTAGCCACTCGAGAGCGGAAGGATGCCAAAAATGGGGAGAGACCAATGGTTCACTTATTTAACTTTTACTACTATCTAGTATGGTCTTTATTGAAAGCATAAGCTTTTGCAGTGAACTTTGAGGCTTATCAAAATGTTCTATAGTTTCTTTTCTGCTCCTTTTCTCTGACTCTACATTTCAATTCCTATTACTTCAAAACGTTTAAATTATTTTGATATTTGTATGAACACAATATATTCACCGTTTAGCTTACAAAATTTCAAAAGAAAAAAGATGGCATATAAAGACTATAACTTTTGAAACAAGTAATTTTTTGTATAACTTGATCAGCACAATTTTGCAAGAAAAAATAACAAAAAACGTAGAAGCACGCTTATCTACATCTGAACCAAAAGCACTATTCAATGAAAACCAATTTTTTGACCCCACCGTTAATGTTGGCGCAATCCATGAAAATGTAGGCTTTATCACTGAAACTATGAACCAAATATATAATGGGGATGGAAATTCAAATAGTGTTAATTTTCTAGACCCTGACACGAACACACCACCACTCATTGGGTCTATTCAACCAAAATAACCTCATCATGCGATTGCCCAAATTATGGCCCATTTGACACTTTCCTCATTTCGGTCTCATAAATGCATAGAACATGACTATGAGGACAACATCCATGAACAACAACACTGCCACAATCTTCTATGAGAACAACCTCCATGAACAACATTACCACAATCTTGATCATCTATTGAGAGACATCACATACTTTTCATGCTGATTAAAATCGACTTCCTTAGCATTATAATTATCTCCATAAGGATGATGTGGACTTCTATCATTGCCATCATGAGATACATCGCAGTCAACAGCCTAATTGTTGTCACAATCACTTTTATGACTCCACCTAAATCAAGTTAGATTACCTCTCCTTAAAGGAATGTCATAATACAAATCCTTCTAATGACTAGCTAACTCAATTCAAAGAGACTAGAAACTAGTAACATATGATTAAAAATAAAATAGAACGAATTCATGTCTACGAAACTTGCAAGCCTTGAAAAAGCTTCAGAAAGAAGGATAAAAATGAGCCTGTAAGCAGGGTGTACCATTTATTAAGACGTGATTAGTCATTTGCTAGTATTTTTTGTTAAAAATGTATTCTCCAACATAATAGAAAAAGGCTCCTTGCCCAACTAAAGCCTTCTAGAATGATCTTTTATTTTCACTGATTTACTAAATAGTTTGAAGACCGTGCACCCACTGCCATTTCTATGAAACTAATTGGATGATCGCATTTGTATTGAAGTTGATACATACAAACCAACGCACTTTATGGTGTTAATCACCACACATGCTCAAAAACAAAAAAGAAAAAAGAAAAAGATGGGCAAACCTATCTTCAACGATCCACTATGGCTTAGCATATCTGGTGCTTCCCTTCATCAAGGTCCTGGATTCAGCCTCTACCCTACACCTCATAAATCAACCATGGTTGGTCCAAACACAACAGAAGAAAGCACCTCTAGGACATGAATAAACTCCTCCACTTGCTTATTTCCAAAGCAATGACACATATCTCAAAATGTCCCCACCATGTCCTCATCATCAACATAAAAAAATGAGCAAACCAACACTCCTAAAAACAATTTAAAAACTAGTCCCTATTCGAGGGTGAAGACCTAAATTTCATGGAAGTTAGTCATGGTCATCAAACGTATTCTCACTTATGCTACTTGTAGCAAAAAAAAAAAACAAAAAAAAAAATAATAAAAAAGATAAGCAAATTAACCATCGATTGTGAAAAATCCAAATAAATTATTTTCAAATTCATCTTATCACGTCTATCAGTGACGCCTAAACCACAAGCCCACCTATGTAAGATCACATTTTTGGAAATAATTCATCAACAAGGAGAGAAATTAATGCAAAAAGAGATGAAATTCCTCACTTCAAGGTAGAAGCAATGCTAGAGTTACCTATCGATGCCAAAAAGAGTCAAAGCGTAGGTAACCATCAATAGGCTTGAATTAATTAAAATATGTTTGGTTTTTGTTCATTTGGATATAAAGAAAATTGTACTTTATTTAAAGTTTTCTTCATATTGTTCAACATGGAATTTACAAGCTACGAATTATGATATATCCATTTTAGCAATAGAAGTGTTCAAATGATAGCTAAATCCATAATTTTATTCCATTAGTTAAGAAGAAAAAAATAAATAAATACAAGGCAAAAAGTAAAGATAACAGCCAAAACGTGTAAGAAATTATGACAAAATTTAGAACGCATGCAAATTTCTTTAACAATTTCATTGAATGTAACTTCTATATTAATGAAAAATCTAGTATGACGTTATTAAAATTTTTGTTTAAAAATAATTTGTTTTAGTTGTTGATGCTTTGAAGCTAGCAAAAAACCAGTAACTTTGATAACCATGATACAACAAAATAGATTTACTTATTTTTTAGAGAGATCCTTCAGAAGTTATAGAATTCCTCATGAATGAATACTAACTGATTGGTTCTGGGTTCTGTTGGGCTTAACTCCAATTAATCCCAAACAAGTTTTGTGGTAACTCTGGATTAATCAATACGTTAATTTGCGAATAAATTAACAGATTGAATTTATTAACGATATTTAAATTAACTTATGAACCATTTATTTATTTTTGAACCCTGAGCATAAACGGGTTATCTTACTGATAAAACAAATATAATTCATGATAAAATAGCACTTGAACTTTTTACCATAAAAGTTTCATATTAAACAAGAGTAACCTAAGCGTCCACATAATCAGATTTAAAAGCCCTAAGTCATGATCAAAGACGACCTTAGACTTCAAAATCACTTGATGTTACATCATCATGAAATTTGTACCAACTATTTCGGATAAGCTTCACTGAGACTAATGTTCAAACTTTTCCATTTAATTCAACTCTAGTAAAAACATTTACAGAAGTAATACTGATAAAATATTAACTGAACCTCAATCTTATTCGTTGCCCTAACATCTATAAAAGAAATTTAGGACTGAAATAATAAGCCAGGAACAAAAGGATAACTTTAGCAAATTTTTATTAATGTAAAGAAGAATACAAACATCACATGATCAAAAGAGTTGGATACCGCTAATCTAGCTACTTTAGCTAGCTTTTGTTTTATTTCAGGAGGTAATCTTCTTTTAACACCATGGGCAGAAGAATCTTCTTCTTGAACTCCAGATTCTGGTGGTCTAACTGATAAATGAATTTCTAGTTAATCATAAACTCATGTCCCCATAAAAATTAAAAACATAAGTATGTTACAATATAAAAACTTACACAGTTTAACCATCCTCTCAAGGCTCCGAATAGCTCGCTCAATTGTGTTCACCTTCAGTTTTATCGCTCGCTCCTTGGCCCGATGCAAGAGATGCTTCAAAGAATTAATTGTTAATTAACAACTATAAAAATAGGTAACATCACAGGTACAGGACTACTCAGATTAAATGCTATAATCAACCAGACAACTGCTTATGCATCCCAGTAAACAAAAACCTGTGATACAATAGAAATTTAGATCAGTGAGTATACCGATAAATCTTCTCATTAATGGGTATAAGTACTAATACAGAAAAAAAGGAAGAGGTAGACCTAGGAAAACTTGGGCTGATTGCATAAAAAAGGATCTTAATTTATTAGAATTAAACAAAAATGACACTAAATAGGACGCAATGGATAAAAAGCATTCATGTAGCCGACCCCACTTAGTGGGATTAAGGCTTTGTTGTTGTTGTTGTTGTTGTTGTTGTTGTAATGGGTATAAGTACTTATACAGAAAAAAGGAATTTTTTACGGTCTCGTGTGTTGACCTCACTTTTGTCGAGGTTTAGTTTCCCTCCTAGGATTTAGGGTTCTAGCTTTAGGAGCTTCCCCGACGATCTTAGATTCTTAGCAATGGGCCCACCTCGTTTTAGTTTGCTCGAAGCCACCTCGTCACTCTTTTGAAATCCCGGACAAAATTTCGTACCTCTAGCTCGCAACGAGGTTGGAATTGACGTTAGGAATCCGAGTGAGTTCACATGGGATCAGCGGACCTCAGGACGGCCTCGTGCGCGTTCCTGCACCACCGAGCGCAAGTCGCTCGAACCGCGGCGCCGACGCTTTCGGCCAGCCTCGCACGGGTCGAGATTGAAGTCGGAATGCCGGGACGAGCGACGTCGAGTCGAATTTCGGAAAATGTCGGATTTGACGCACTTTCGATGCGATCGTCGACGAGGTTGCCCGAACGACCTCGGATGACGAAACGGACTTCGCCGATGCGTCCGAAACGTCATTTCTGCCTAAAATTGATATTTAATTTGCGACGCCAGCCCGTCGGGGACGAGACTTATGAAATGATTTTTAATTATCTTATTATTAATCATAATATTTATATTATTATTATTAATATATGCTTATTCATATATTTTTCCCCACACTCCCTAAACCCTATTCATCCTACCCGTTGGATCTATCTCTCCCGCGCTCGAGCATGCCGCTCGACCAAGTTCTCCCTCTCTCTCCCCCATCTTCTTCACGGCACCAGGTGCCCCATTCCCTGCGGCTCCTTCCTCAAGCCGCACGCATACACGCGCTCTTTCCTGTCGTCGGATCCTATCACTGCCGCGACTCTTATCACCTGCGGCATTCCATGCCGTGGGCCGGGCCACTTGCGCGCCTGTTTACACAGATAGAGGTCTCCCTGCAGGTGCTCTCCCCATCTCTTTTCTCCCTTGCCTATAAATAGCCCTAGGTTTAAGGAGTTAGAGCTGGCCGATTTTTTTCTGGAAAAGGGGAGGTGCTGCCGGTCTAAAGCCTGAATTTCCTTTGTGTATTCTACACTAGCTGGTACTCCTTATCTCCTCTATCTATCTCTCGGTTTGGCCCAGGGAGGCTGTCATTTGTGCCGCTGGCTTGATTTTCCCTGTTTGTGGTTTCGGCTAGGCATTTATGTGCCATGGAGAGCTTTATTTACTTGCTTAAATAGTGGTTTCTCGTTCCCCCTCTTTAGTGGCATGCCAGTATGTTTTTTTATATAAAAGTTTGAGGGGTTTTTATTACTTGAAGCATGTGTAGAAGTGGAGGCATGGCATGATACTAGTTCCCCTTTTGCTCTATTTGCTTAATATGGTGGAGGTGTAGTATGGCATTAGCTTCTCTTTTCTTTTGTTTAAAGCAAGTTGAGATTGATGAAAATATAATTTTGGGGCAAGGATTAGTTTCTTTTGCAAGCATGTTAAGATATATATTATGAAGCTTTTCATTCACTCCTATCTAGCATGAGATATTGGAAGGCTTAGTTTTAATGTCTTAAGTTCTCTTTGGCTCAAAAAGTGCATGCTTGAATCGATTTGGAAAGATTCTATGTTAGTTCTTATTTGAAGCATGTGGTAGCTTTATATTTTAATATATGGAAAGCATGAGGATGTTGTTGAGGCTCAAGTTTGGCCCTTATGTAGTTCACTTTGGAGAGGGATCACTTGAGTCTTGCAAGCATGTTATAGGTTTGGTTATCATGGCAAACTATTAGCTTTTCTAACCAATGCTTTGAATAGAGTTCTTCACTTGCTCCTATTGTTATGAATTGTTGAAGGGTCTCTTGTTCTTTTATATGTATGTGGAGGAGTTAGGGGCGGTTTGGGCACTGTTGTGCTACTCGGTTTTGGTATTGCTGTCTCTCGGTTTTGAGAATTATGGGGCTGTTTTGGTGGCTTTTGTTTCTCAGTTTTGCCCCTTGCTGGGCTGCGTTTTTATGGTTGTTTGTTTCTCAGTTTTGCCCCTTGTTGGGCCGCGTTTTTGTGGTTTGTTACCTTTCGGTTTTGCCCCTTGCTGGAGCTGTTTTGTGGTTTGTTGCCTCTCGGTTTGCCTCTCGGTTTCCTCACCTGCTGGGCTGGTTTCCCTCTTGTTACTTCTCGGTTTTGGCCTTTTTGGTGGACTTGGGTTCTTTGTGTTGGATCCATGCTTTAGTGGTGTTTGGACATATGTTTCTGGGCTTGATTACGATGTTATATGGCTTAAATTGTGGTATTCACTTGGGATGTTATTGATGGTATGTTTGGGCCTGATTCTGTGGCATTGAAGAGGTTACAATTCTAGTAAGGTGACGTCGATTTTCAAATGTATAAAAGAGGAGGCTATGATTCTAGTGAGGGCTTTTCCACGCATTTATGAAGAGTTGGATTGAGGCTTGTATGGGAGCTTGGCCTTGGGCCTCATGGAGGTGATTTGGATTGTGGGGACTTTCTGCTCTTGCTGCTCCTTTGTTGTAGCCTTGGACGTGAGCCTTTTCTCTTGTTTGTGGCCTTGGCCGAGAGCGCTTATTGGGGTGATTATTGTGATGGTGGGCTTTACTTCTTGCTACACTTGTTTATGAAATTGATTTAATGGATTTGGGAGAGCTTCTAGCTTACTCGTGGGGAACATATTGAGCATGATACTTGAAATACTTGCTTGGGGGTTTTATTTGGTGGAATTGATCTTAGTTTGGTGGCATATGGACACTGTCAATTCACTTTCTTATGTATTGGAAGTTCTACCGATGCTCTATTGCTTATAGCTTGAGTCCGAGCCCGTAGGTGAGCTCTCGGGGAGTACGTATTTCGGGAATTGAAAATTAATGCGGGTACTTGGAGTTTGGAGGAATCCGGAGCGGTGGTCCGAAGTCAGAGTTGGATCGAGTATCTTTATGTCTGTTTTCATGTTTTTACAGCTGTCGTTTGGGGAAAGGGGTGTGTTCCCTAGGGGTCTAGTCCTCATCCTCTCTGAGAGCGCCGACGTGCCTTTAGGTCTTTTTATAGGTTGTGTAAGGACGGTCGGGAGTTTGGGATGACTTACTTGTTTTGATTATTGGAAATCGGTGCACCTCTTCTTACGAAATTTGTGTTAGGTGGACCGCTTTCCCTCTTTCTTTCCTTATTCTCTCGTCCCTTTTTTTTTTCTCCTTGTTTCTTGACTCAATGTCCGCACCTACAGGGGACGTGTAGGTGTGCACATATAGCTCCTTTGAGTTATATGTGGAACGTCAATCAGAGTTGTAAGTGCGGTGGGGACAACGATAATCTTGCGTAGGGAAGGTTACGAGAGAATCGTAGAATGGCGTCGCTCGACTCGAAGCTCGTGGAGAGTAGAGCGAGGAATCACGGCACTTATTCGTCCGTCCTCGGGTTTCTATTGTCGACGGTCTAAAGATGTTAGCAGTCCTAGTCCTATTAGGGTAGTCGACCTGTGGACTGAAAATATTTTAAAACAAAATACATACGTTTGAAAAATACGAAATTACTCCATAGCGACATGGCCTCTTACTCTACGACTTTTGCTTGCATGCGAAACACAAAATGAAATGTGTGAAAATTCTGAAGGTCCACGGTCGGCTACTCGAGTCGGGTTAGGACTGCCTTCTGCAGAAAGTCGGTCCAGTAGTCAGCACCTAAGGTGGGACATATAGCACATCTCTGAGTCCTTAACACCACCACGCTTACGGATCTTTTTCAGATGCCCCATTGCTTTCCTACGGTTCGCCGTGAGTTTAGCGGGACACCTGTGAGTTTCTTCTTTCGATGTTTTGCGGCTTTCACTACGACTTTGTTTTGTTTTCTTTCGTGATTTTCTTCGAGGTTTTTACGGACGCTCTTTTCTTTCTTTCTCGATTTTCTTGGTTTTCTTTTACGATTTCCTTTGCTCTCTTGTCGTCTTTCTTTTGTTTTATTGTCGGGATTTTCGCACTTTGCTTACTGTGCACTTACAATAGTACCCCTGCTTAGTTAGGTCTTTCATAATACGTTTACTCTTGCTCTTTTCTTGCACTAATGTCTTTTCTGCAGGAAAACAACAAACGAGTAACGATACACCGCGAGTGTCATCGCTACGGTACACTTGCGGCATTTTTCTACTTCTTTCATTTTCTTGCGTAGCATGTTTTCTTTCTAAGTATTCGCTCCTGCTAGTATAGCATGTTTTACTTTTTCAGTATGCATACCACATGTAAGCATGCTTTACTTTTCTTCGTCGTCTCTTCACTCGTTTAGCATAGCATGTTCGACTATAAGCATGTTCTTGTTTGTTTTGCATGCTTCTTTTCTTCTTACTTCCTCGTCATTTGTTGCACACACTCATCTTCTTGATAAAAGTGATAATAAAAATGAAATAAAACAACTTGCATGTTCACCTTAACCTAAAACTTTAAATCTAAACTGCGATCCCGCTACGACGTGGAGCTTGGAGCACGATGGTGCGACAACGCATCTTCTCAATGAAAACGTGTGTCGACATCAATGAAAATCGTTCTTTAGTTTAAATAATGAGTCATAGGGCTTTGAGGTAGTCCGCACAGTGCGACATAAACCCTCACCCGTTCTTTTAGCACTGCATGACTTTGTTGTGCGCATCTATGCCCTAACTCGCTTAGGATTCCGAGGTTGTCGTCCGATACTGACGTAAATCTTCCTATCTTTCGGGTTGTTTGCATAATCGGATATTATCGCAAATGTAATCACTATAATTAATTGGCAGGATTGAAAGCTTAAATAAATTCATTTCAAAATTTAAAGTCCAACCATAGGATAGTACGGGACGTCATCGAGGTTCTCATCGAGATTCGTGATGTCCTCTACCTCTCTTCCTTTGACTCGGAAATAACCTGTTCACATTCGCGCCTTCACTCTATTGAATTCCTACTTATCACACTTCTTCGAAAACCCTACCTTTGATTTTATGAATATAGAAACCCACGATCTAAATCGAGAGTTCTCGGGTGATTTCAGTCATTTAAGGGGTAATTGACTATAGAGGATTGCGCTCATAGGGAGCTTTAAAGACACGGATAATATAAACGCTATTTAATTCTTTTGTATTAAATAGGGAATTTATCGATCCATATAAAGGTTCGCAGACAGGAACGAGATGTCATGAATTTTATAGTTTATTTGATCGAGCGATGTCGTCAAGTAGGGTGTCTATTCTTCGGGATAGATGTGTTACTTGTGATATTACGCTCGTTCATTCAAACTGCTAAACGAATGAGATCCGTCCATTCTCATTTTCATATTTTAAAATTTAAGAATTTTACTTTCAAAACTAATATACATTAAATTAAATTAAATCTCAAAAGCACATTTCAGCGGCCGACATCGTGCACCATGTTTTCCATCGTCACAACCTCAATAATCATGTCAACAAATGAAATGATGGTTTCATGATGTAAGAAGATCTCAGTTTTTGCAATGGAACAATTAGTATATTTTCAGAGTTTGGTTTCAAAGGCAAGTAAAATTGAAATTTTTACTGCAGAGAAACAAATCGTTGGCATATTTGATAAACGATGGTCCTAGAGAATGTGTGCAGCATCCTTCATAGTAAATTCACTCTACGATAGCATCAAAGGCAATTTTATTATCCAAAATGTGTTGACGCATAATTGAGGAACCTAGGAATATGTTTCTCAATTAAGAAAATACAGACTTAATCCTAATGGAATCTTCCTACATTTATGCCTACTTCCACGACAAGTTCACCACTAAACCAGCACAACCTACAAAAGTAGAAATCATAAATAAGTAGACAAAATACCCGGTGTATTAAGAAAAAAGAATGCTACTTATGCCGACAATTAAATTCTAGGATGCAGATTTCGAATTTGTAACAAGCTAAAACTGAAGTAAAAATCCCAATGATGTTCCCCTCACATTATTAGAATACAACAACAACAACAACAAACAAAACCTTTATCCCACTAAGTGGTACACGAATCATTTTTCTCCATTGCATCCTATTTAGTGTCATATTTTCATTTAATTCTAATAAATTAAGGTCATTTTTTGTATACAATATGCCCAAGTCTTTCTAGGCCTACCTCTGCCTTTTTTAACATAAGTCGAATTTAAAACATCTACTTTTCTAATCAGATCATCGGATGGTCGACGTTTAATGTGACCAAACCATCTAAGACGACTTTCTAATTTTGTCCGTCACAGAAGCTACAAAAACCTTATCACAGATATATTCATTTCGCATTTTGTCTCTAAGCGTAAATCCACTCATCCACCTAATCACTCTCATCTCGGCAACACTTAACTTAGTTTTATGCTTCTCTTTTAAAGGCCAACATTCAACGCCCTATAGCATTGCAAATATCACCACCATCTTATAAAATTTTCATTTCAATTTAAGCGGTACTTTTCTATCACATAATAGGCCCGAAGCATTCCTCCACTTCAACCAACCAACTTGAATAATAGCTACTTCTCTACTCAAAGTTCAACTACATACCATAGTACAAATCAATATAACAATCTTTAACATCGATGTTCAAATAAATGTTTTTGAAAATGAGCTTCATGAGCAAAGCAAAGCGAAGTGCATGATACTCGCTTCGCTTTACTGAAGTGTGCTTCGAAGCATTGTTTTTTTTTTTTTTTGGGCAATTTTTAAGTTTCTTTATATTGCAACAAACTACTAGAAATTGTTCAAAATTTAATTTTTAGGTTTACTCTGAATATTTACCTTCAAATTATGTGTTGTATCACATTTTTTTTAATTTGATATAAACTTTTAAGTCAAACTTTGAATTGTATAATCATTAATGAATGTATATATATTGATAATTTTGTATAACTTACTAGAGCTTTGGTTAATAAAAGTGATGCTTCACTCTGCGCTTTCAAGTAAAAATAAAGTCTCATGCATCGCATTCTACATTAGGCTTTGATAACACAGAATCAAATATCATAAAGATTCCCTATAATATGCATTCCTTATATTTATAATAAAATGGAGATAGATGAGATAATTGTTAAAAATCTCTATGTTCAGATCTGTCAAACATCTAAAAAAAATGGTCAGTTTTGATGACAATCCTTAACCCACAACTCTTTCCTATTCTAAGTGCCCACGTGATGTATTTGAAAGTTTGAAAACCTTCTCGAAAATATTATAATTGCACCCCAAGTTTGAAACTGTAGGAAATGCCAGATGAAAGATGGTTCACAGGCCACTCCCTGAAATGGATAAAACGTCCACAACCCTTTGAAAAAGAAACCTAATACTTTGCAATATCAATGACATGAATTCAAGTTAAAAAATATTTACAGAGAAAATTGAAATGAGTTTAGTTGCTATCCAGATTTAGTAAAAGTAATTTTAAGTATCTTCTGATATTTTTTCTTTATTATTGGTTACATTTCCTACAAAATATAAACTAGCGAAAGGTGGATCACAGAGTGTAACAAGAATAAAAAAGAGAACCGTAAATGTGAGATACTATGAATATAAGTTATTCTGATTTATCTCCCAAGAACAAGTTAATAATTTGACAATTCTCAAAGTAATGAATTAAAAAATAGAATTTGAAAAATGGACCCTAAATGGTTGAAATAAGGCAAATTATGGCCCATCATAAATCAGCTTGAATTCTCGAAATACATTTATAAACGCTAAATGACACAAGGTTAGGATTTCCAAATGCAACTAATATGATACGTGGGCTTTCATGTGATAGAAAAATTGATGATTTATAAACCATAAGTAACAAAATATAATTCAAAAACTCACTTTATTTAAATAAAAAAATAACACTAGAATTTAAGACTAATTAATGATGAAATCAACAAAAATATCATAAAATTATAGCAATAAAATGGAAACAAAGAGAATCAAAATAGAAAATTAATTAGATTTCACAAATTTTGACTTCCTAGATATCACTTTTTAATCAAATAGATCAATAAATAAGTAAATAATTAACTATGAATATGAAATAGATTGAAGTATAAAAATCTCTATGAAAATAAGGAGAAGAAATCCCCCGTACACATGCAAACATACGTACAAGGATGGATTGAAGTGTTAGGATTAAAAATTAAAATATATCGGAAAACTATATATGTTAAGTTTCCCTCCGATTTCATTCAATACCCTCATATTTCTCAGTGTAGTGATCCCTAAGCGGATTAGTGCAAGTTGGAAAGCAGGAAAGGAAGGGGCAGGAATTGCAGCTATCGAGTAAAGATTGGGAAGGAAAATCAGCATAATAACGAAGCTGTTTTAAATAAATTATCCAAATGTATGTAAGAAAATATATACATTTATACATATAACATAAGCCACTTTATTTCCCCTTATTTTCTCCTCTGTACGTGAATTGGTACTTTAGAGAAGATTATGGATTTTTTTGAAGTTTTGAAGTGCGGGTGTATAGGTAAATTTACAGACATACCACACAGTGCTTATGTATTTACATATTTAGCACTCAAAAGTTTGATATTTATGCTTACAAGAACTTTGTGTCGCAAACTTCTGCATGAAAATCTGCAATTCACTTTCAAACAGATAAATGATGATGGTATTCAATCTAATATTAAATATTTGAGTGGCATGCATGTAAATATGAATCTTTAGGTGTTAGATATATAGCTACAGAAGAAATGTTTGCTATGTAAATGCCCCCATAAATCTATATATATATATATATATATATATATATATATATATATATATATATATATATATATATATATATATATATATATATATATATATATATAATTCTAGTGAAAATTTAATCTATTTTAATCTCTCCCTAATTGCAGTGAACCACAGCAAACTTACTGGTAACTTATGGCAACTGGATAAATAGTTCAGAGAGCAAAAAAAGAAATTTCAGAAGAGAAAGTGAAAAGTTAGGATGAGTAAATTTAAGTGTATAGATATAAATTTATAAACAATGAGGTATTTAATCTAATATTAATTTAATAATATAATTGAATGCTCTCCATTTGATGCCATGATTTTAGCTTGTTGAACCTGAAACTACAAATTTGGGCCGCTAGATTTGGAAGGAGTGTGGACTATAGGTACAACCAAAAGAATATAAGTCTTAAGCGGAAAATTTGTCAGATTTTGTAAGATGTCTGAGACAAGACTTGTAAGAGTCGACTCGAGGTAAAACATTAATTGAGAAGATGTTTGCATTAAATTAAGTTTAAATCTAAGAACTTCATAAAATTTAATGAAGTTGTTATATCTAAACTATTTATTAATGGGAGGTGTGCTTGGGGGAGAAACTAGTTGGGAAGCTGATCCGACCATTAGGATGAGATACTCAGTCGTTACATTAAGAAAATAAATATTCTATATGACTACTATTTGCTACAAATTACTAATAAATTTACTTGTTATGCATACATTTAATTCTATTTTTTTTTATATTGAGCATAATTAAAACTGTCAACTTGATTTATTTGAGCAAATGGGCATATGCATGCTTTCAAATCATATTATTTTATAAAAAAATGTAAAATTTAGTACTAATTATTGATTATTACGTACACGTTGCATTTCTTATACATATTAATAGATTGACTTCTTGCAAGTACATGCAAGTTAAGCAATAAATATACATGAATCTAATTATAACAGATAATGAAGATCAAAAAAATATCACACATATTGTGATAGATAGATCGATAATTATACTGACTACCTGCACAAAAAAATGCAATAGTATGATAAAATGAGCCTTGATATGAAAATAAATGAATTTTTACTATTAATATTAAAAGTGGGCAGATCAATGGTTATAATGGTCGATGTGCAATGTTGGAACGGCTATTTTTTATCAATGGTTATAATGGTCGATGTGTTGAATGACAATCTAATGAAATGACATGTCAAAATTTATATAAATATAATGAAGTTTCAGAGACAAAAAATGTTAAGAACAACAATAAAAATAGAAATAACGCAAATGTACATATGATATTACATTGTATAGTGACATAAAGGACTTATCAGCAATAATTCTGCTTATTTAAGATAACTTTTATTTCTACTAATTATAAGCATAATCTTTGTATTATTTGAGTATCAAAGCATGTTCATAAATTACTATTGCTACCCATAGTAAGCACCTACCAACATGCATATTATTTTCTTTATTGCAAGTTTAAATCTTATTTTGGTATTGTTTACCTCACTGAATATTCGTCTTATCATATAGTATAATATTGATTTCAAATATAAGTAAATGGGAGGTGGATTGTTAACCAAATGCATGCCCATTTGCATAATTTTGGATGTACAAATTTGGCTGGTTATAAAAGACTATGGGGATACGTATTATTCATATTTATTTATTTTTAAGCTATATAAATTATGATGATTGTTTATGCATGCTTCACGATTTATATTTAACATTGAGAAATTATTTAACAAAATGATATGTAAGAGTCTATCTGTGATGATTTGATAAAACTAATTTTCTACTCACCTGATGTATATGATTACATGGCAGAATAAGTGACGGTCAAAATTGAGACTGTTGAGTCATCCTCTGCTAAACCTCTATTTGACCTGTGGGGTTTGAGTGAAGTGTGACAATGTGTCCCAATTTTCACAAAATCACAACTTCAATACCACATAATAAGGAAAAAATAATCAACTACGTCACCTAAGCAAATTCATTGATAATATTCAAACCTATATTTCTTAAATAATTCCAAACTCCACCACTTAGGCACTGAAACTATAGCTCAAATAATTCACTACAAAAAAAAAACAGAACCCGAATCCAATCTAGTAGCAATTTAACAGCAACTACTCATCCATAATAACTCAGAACAACATAAATGATGATATAAAGTTGATTGTAGGATGGGGGATTAACCTAAAGTGAATCAAAAATGAAATCATGCCAATCAAATGAACTAACCTAGTGCACAAAAATAAAAAAACTTCTCCGTCAAATAAAATTGAACTTTCTCGATCATCATTATTGCCATGTCCTCATATAAGAAAACAAATCAACTAATGAAAAGAAAATATATAAATTGCACAAAAATTAACATTTTTTGTAATGCTTCCAACTAGAATAGACATGAAGACTTCAATTATATATCAAGCGTTGGGATTGCATAAAGATGATTAAATATTCCTTAACTTCCGTCTTAGCAATTCAAAAGACCACCCAGGAAGCTTTTACATTCCATACAGTTGAAAAAAATGATTCCATGCAAACTGTTGTTCTGCTAGTTTGCAGCAAATAATAATGTAACTACATTAAGATTGTAATTAAAAAGCAAATTGGAAGAAGTTGATAGAAAATCCCTTCTAATAACAAAATAAAAATTGATACAATATCACAGTTACATGGAGAATCAGAAGGAAACATGTTAAAACTGTCGCTTACTTTTCAGGGGACTGCTAACCTAGGTAGAGATAAAAGGATTTGTCTCCACCATGTGTGCTTGGCGCCCATGTGTTCAGCAAGTTTCGGTCCATGTAGTTTTGGCCATTAAGTACCTTACATATTTGGATCATTGGATATTGGTATGACAGAGATAGTAAGATTACAAGATAGGAATGATCAATATATGTAGCATAATTATTTTGCTTCAATCACCTCTAAAATATTATGATTTTCAAAACCAATCCAAATTTTTGGGAGCAGGCTAATGATACTGCCCTCAAGAAAAGCCTTTGTATAACTCTACAACAATTTTACATGAAATTCCATATATTCTTTATTTTCTCAAAAAGACTATGTTCAAGGACATGTTTGATTGCAACTATCTTGACATCAAGGGTAAGGGTATGTAACATGCAAAGTAAAGTAACTAAATATATTTGAAAAAACCAGAGTGCTTTTGTTAATCGTAAAATGATTTAAGAAATAACTTTCTTGTGTATGCTTGGAAGTAAAATGTGTCTAAAAAATAAAATAAAATAAAATATAGAATAAAACTAGGTCCGATACCAACTATGATCCAAGTCACATGCACATGACGGTCACAGGGAGGTCAATGAGGACCGAAGGTGTCACAACAAGCAACAAGAATTGTGTGAGTGAAGTCACAAGAAGGTCGCATTTGAGTGAAGTTTGCTGTGGATGCAGAAGCAAGGATGCATGAGGGTCTCAAGCGAACAATAATTTGGGTGAGTTCTAAATACAGGGAGATTTTAAAATATAATCAGTGAAAGGGCATTACACAAAGGGAGAAGGTTGTGAAAGCTTTTTGTCGTTATTGAAATTCATCCAAATCATGCAAATGATTCGTGTCATGAAATATAATTAAAAATTGCCTAATTTGGGTGAATACTAAATACATTGAAAATAAATTATGAGAATTGCAAATCCCATAAACAAATTAATTTGGATATGATTCTCTTTACAGAAAGACCTCAAAATCCAAAACCACTACAATACTACTACATCCAAACAGACAGCCCATGTGAGCACAGTTGAAGTAACCAAAATATTTGCAACAATAGTTTATTTTATATAGTTTAAAGTTAGTGAAGTAAAATTGTTTTATTTCATGGTTCATTTTCATCACAGACTTCAATTAAAATAAATGTAGCCAAATTTGCTGCACTTTCCGTTGCTTTCCAAATATACTGAACTAAAAAACTCCTCAGGTTCATGCGTTTTAATTGATGAAACCTTTGAATCTCCAGCATATAAATATACTTCTATAGAGAGAAAAATGTAAAAGCAAGTAAATATTTCATAATTGTTGCCAATTATCAAAGCTTGAAATAGTAAAGAAAATTTACAAATTAACTACAAAGATAACGAAGTCAAGAACAGATCAATACATTGTCTATAATTTAACAAAGACTAAGAAATGCAATGCATATTACAACTAAATTATTTCCAAAGCTTTTTCTAATGAAGAAAAATATCATTGAACTGGGATTAAAAAAAAATTTTTTTTTTTTTTTTTCCAAATGGAACCTCTGGGAGGCTTCCAAGAATTTTAAGAAAAAATAGAATGAAAGACGGCTATATAAGAAAACATTATTACTGTATTAAATTTTCTTGTGATAAATGCATCAAATTCAGGTGAACGTTTTCTTAAAGAATCCAGAAACTGGAGATCTTTCTTACAATGGGGTCAATTAAAGGTAAAAGAGCCATTTGTATACAGTCATGTAGTAGAAAGTTAAAGAAAAGTCGTACTAACATGTCCATAGGCTCACAAGATTACTTACGATTGTTTGCATAGGATAGGAAGCCATATGGCTATGGGGATATTCACCATAATCATGTTTGTCTCTCCGCTGCATTTTGGCCAACGCCTCTATTTCATTAGTACCATTAAATAATTTCTTCGATTGTGGCTCAGCATAAGAAGCACCTGCCTTTTGTCGGGATACCTGATTTGTGGCAACAAATGATTCAATAGTGCCACCAGATTTATGATGTTCTTTGGAAGAGAACAATTTTCTCTTGTCAAAATCCTTAGGTTCTATTGTGACTGATGAAAGACCTTTGTTTGGTAGTCCTGCCGATGGAGGAATATCTGAATTGGTGACAAAGTCAGCAGTCCGTTTCTTGTATATGCCTGTGGAAGAATTCGTTTTGGTTTTCAAAAGCTTTCCATCTTGATAATGTTCATCAGAAGAAGTCATAACTTCAGCTGGAGGTAATTTTTTTGCCACCAGAGAAGCATTCCTCGCAGCAGCTTTAATCTTCATATTACCCAGACATTCATTAGGAACATGCTCGTGCTCAGTTTCACTCTGAGCTTTTGCTGAACCTTTTCTCCTCCTTTTCTTGGGTGCCAGATTAGGGGAGGAACTTGGTTCACTGGTACAGTAATACAAATAGAGAAAACAAAAAAAAATGTATAACATTTTAATAGTTCACAAAGAATGGTCAGAATAATATGCTGTACTGTTAAAAAAAAACTATCTGTTATGTTAATAAAATATTAGACAATCCAAGCTTAAGACGAAAGTTTTCAAATAAAGCAGAAAGATTTGAAGAAAAACAAGTTGAATATATGGTTACACGTTGGTAAAAAAAAAAGTTATGTTAGAAGTAACAGAACGGTCAAATATCAGACAAGAAACTAAAATCATTAAGAAAATAAGAATTATGTATCCTTCAAGAATTCATGATATTCTCAAATCATTTATAGTACGCGCAAGAAACTTATCTATTATAGCCACCCTGTGGTGGTTACAAGTTATATTATGTCCATATATATCCATTCTATTCTTTTGGATTAACAGATCAAATTATTTTTTAACCTACAATATCAAAGTAAGAAAATTACATATAAAAGCAGTTAAATAGTGGTTTATCAAACATGAAGAGCGAACAATTGAATATTCCATCTCATAATTCAAGTTCTATAGACAATCCGCTTCCCCAACCGCCAAAAAGAAAAACAGAAAAAAAAAATGTAGGAACATGCAATGTCACTTTAAAAATAACATAATTGAAAACATAAATAATTTTGTTATAGTCAACAAAAGACAAAAGTAACGTTCTCATAAGTTGGATAAAGACGTTCATTTTACAGGGTTAATTTAACTAGGTGGGCAAATTCTTTCACAGAAGCGGTTGAAGTTGTGAAAAGTTCCTTCAAGAACACAGCTTAAATAATTTTTTGAAATGTTTCATGGAAGTTCAAATTTTGGAGACCTTGAAAATAATGAGAGACATTTCTAGGAGATTGAAAATCACACTCATTTTTGCATTTCGTATAACAAAGGGTGATTTCACCATTGTTTTGGATCTCAATTTCGATACGGTACCTTACTGCAGCAATAGACAACAAAACAACAGCAACAAAACAGATAGACACCACTGAAACCGATTCAAGAAACTTACTATGGACCCGAGCTCCAACTGCCTCTAATCACCTAAGTGGCAACAAACATGCCCTTGAAGCGGAGCCAATAGAACAGTCTACTATAAAGAATGGGCTAGCCTAAATGATAATGGTCACTTTGGGCATAATAAGACAACCAATCCTTCATAAGAACCCTGCTAAGAATTAATCAGGTATAAAATTTAATATAATTATGCCCGTATAAATATAATCAAGTAAGTTAAAAGAGGTGATCTTATCTTTTTCTTTCAAACAAACCTGTTGGATGGAGGTGTCATAAGGAACAAGCTAGGTAGTTCCATTTAAGCAAATTAATCTGCATGTGATAAGAATATCTACTTCAAATAATCAAGGGTAGAAATAAGAAATTTATACTATAAACGTAACATTCTTCCACAACTACCAACGGTAGATGGTTTGACCTTCTTGTATAACAGAATAAAAAACATGAATCATTAACATAAGCTTTCCAGTATCCAATATCACAACAGGGAAGATAAGAATCCTTTTTAGTAATGAGACAAATCTTTTGATTTAGAAGCTCAAAACTTCAAGAAACGAGTCAGTCCAATGTAGACCAAGTGATTTTAAATGAAATCGATGAATAGATATAGGATTAGGCGCTATGAAACATTGAACATGGCTCTTGGTGTAGTAATAGGTAAAGAGGAGGGTTCACGAGTGAGAAGATTTCGGTAACTTGGATAAAATATGAACAGGATGTGCAATCACTAGATGAGTAGTAGGAAGACGAAGAGGAATTCAATTGCTGTTGGTGATTGAAAGGAGATATGCTTGAGATCATTTCTGAAAATCCCGAGAGAATAATACTGTCGGCACATTTTTCGATTCAAATTCGATTTTAACTTATGGTATATATATAATTTTAAATAATTTGGAAAGTAATGTTTGATTTTGAAAATACAAGACCGAACCGACCTCATATCCTTAACAGTTTAAATAAACAAATCATACACCGCAAGTCATGCACCTACCCCGAGGAATAGACACATTACTTGATAGCGAGGTTTGATTAAATAAACTAATAGATTTATGACAACTGTTTGGTCTGCGAAGCATTTATTTTGTTGACCGACAAGTTCCCCTATCTAATATAAAAGATTAGATAGGGTTTATATTACCTGGGTTCTAAACTTCCCTATAGAGGCAAGTCCCTATATGTAATTACATCCTAAATGACCGAAGTCACTCAAGAAAACTCTAGATCAAGATCAGTGGTTTCTTCTCAAGAATTTCATTGTTTAAAGTATTCAAGATTGGACATTGGAAATTCAAAGGAGATTAAATCAAACAGGAACAATTATTGTAAGAGTCCCGTTGACCTCATTTCTGGATGAGGTCCTCATTTCTCTCCTTAGAGCCTAGAGTCTAGCTTTAGGCTTCCCTCTATTTGACCCTCTTAGAGGACTAGTACGGAACCCACACTATATAAAAAATTCAAGCCACTTCTTTACTCCTTCGAGTCTCGCACGGGCGGTCCCAAACCCTTGGCATTTCGCTAATTCGATTAGGACCGACATATGAAACTCAAAGTTGAGTTCCTACATCAATAGAAACAGCCCCTAGGGGAACCTTTAGTACCTCACGCACTCGCAGACACCACGATTCCCACATTGACCGAACCACGCACAAAATTGACTTGAGGATCGATCATCAACAAATTCGTCCGGACAACCCCGGATGACGAAACGGACCACATGGATGAGTCCAGGACGTTGACTTTAGCTAGGACGGACACCCATATTGCTATGATTCCGCGTGCGAGCTGTTAGCATGAAAATCGATGCACATTTTTTTATTAGCGGGACACGAGTTCGAGCTCAGCCCGGGTCCAGGTGCAATTCGAGCTCGACACGAGCTGAACACGAGCCTAGCAGATTCAAATTTTAAAATTCGAATTTCAAATTTAACCGTCTAATTTCATCTTAATTAGATTTGATTAGGGGTTAATATTTACCTAATATAACTGCCCCTGTATGGAAAACATTCAATTCCCCGCCTAATGCCTCCCGTAACATCTCTTTTGAAATTTCGCTTATACGCCGAGCCTGCTCCCTCCTTATGGCATAATTTCAGTCTGCTCTCCTCTCTCCCACTATCGGCCGCTGAAAGCTGCTTGTTTGAGATTTAATTTAATATATATATATATATATATGTATATTAGTTTTGAAAGTAAAACTTTAAATTTTAAAATATGAGAATGAGAATGAACGGATCTCATTTGTTTAGCAGTTTGAATGAACGAGCGTAATATCGCAGTAACGCATCTATCACGAAGAATAGACATACTCTATGACGTATTTCGATCGAATAAGCTAAGTCATGTATACATACGATTACAGTCGATGACTTTTATGTGGACGACAGAATTCCTAATTTAATCAAAAAGAATTAAATAGGGTTTATATTATACGGGGTGCTTTAAAGCTCACCATATAGAAGCGCACGCATGGTGATTGCCATCGAATGACCGAAGTCAGCCGAGAAAGCTACTCGATTTAGATCGGGGGTTTTATCTTCGTGAAATCGAAAGATAGGGTTTTCGACGAAGTGTGGTAATAGGAAATTCGATAGGTGAAAGGCGCGATGTGGAACGGTTATTTTCGAAGTCGAAAGAAGAGGTAAGTGAGGATGTCGCGGATCTCGAGGAGAAGCTCGATGACCTGAGATTATCACATGGTTGAGAACTTTAAATTTTGAAAATGAATTTATTGAATTTCAATCATGGCAATTAGTTATAGGGATTACGTTTGCGTAATGTCCGATTATGCGAAACGAGCTGGAAGATAGGAGGATTTACGTCGTATCGGACGACGACGCTCGGAATCCGCAAGTGAGTTAGGAGCTTATATTCACATGAGAAGTTTATCTGAAAGCTCAAAAAACGGGTAAGGATTTATGTCGCATTAGACGGAGACTACATCGAAGTCACCATAGCATTGTTGTTTAGATCTGAGGAATGGTTTTTGCGTGTCGACACGAGGTTTTCTTTGAAGAAGATGGTCTTCTGTCCACCGTGCTCAAAACTCATAAGTCGTAGCAAAATCGCGAGCTTAAATTTAAAGTTTAGGTTAAAGTGGACATACAAATTATTTTATTTCGTTTTATTATCGCTTTTATTACAAGAGTGAGTGTGTCTGTGATGTACGGGAGTACGCGATAAAGGGAGCATGAAAAACGAGGCGAAGCGTCTTATCTGAAAACGGGAGTAGGCACGAAGAAAAGTAAAGCATGTCGCACGCAGGTATGTACTGTCGAAAAGTAAAACGTGTTATACTTAGCGAGGAGCGAGTCTTAGAAAAGTAAAACGTGTTACGCGATAAAAAGACAGTAGAAAAATGTTGCGCGAGTGCTTAGTAGGCGATGATTACCCGCGGTGTATAATTCACTGCTTTATTGTTTTCGTTTTTATTTTCTGCCGAAGAGCGTTAGTGCGAGAAAAGACGAAGTAAACGTAGTAGGAAAGACTGAGTAAGTAGGGTGCTACCGTACGTGCGGGAAAACGAAAATGCGAATCGGGGAATAAATCCAAAAGAAAAAAGCGAAAGAAAGAAAAAGTAAACGAAGAAAGGGAAAAGAAAGCGAAAATCGAGAAGAGAAGGAATCCCGTAGAAACCTCGTGAAAAACACGAAAACGGTACATAGCAAACTGCTGAAACACAAAGCGAGAAACTCGCGAGATATCACGCTAAACTCACGGCGAGCCAGTAAGAAAGTCGATGGGGCATGCGAAAAGGACACGCGACACGGTGGTGTTAAGGACTCGGAGGCTATCTTGTATATCGACACTAGCAGTCTTCGTGTAGAGCGGCACTTTATGCAGAAGGCATCACGACTCGACTCAGTGGCCGTAGTGGACGCTTGTAAATTTTCACACGTTTCATTTAGGTTTGCATGCTGATAAAAATGTATCGGAGTGAAGTAAGTTGTGTCGTAGTGGAGGTAAGCTTTGTATTTTTCGAACGTATGTATTTTGTTTTGAAATATTTTAGTACGGGTTAATTTCTGCCAATCGGATAAATGTCTATAACATATTTAGACTGTCGGCGATAGAAACCCGAGGACGGGCGAATAGTGTCGTGAGTTCTGCTCTGCCCTCTCCGGGGTACGCTGAGTCGAGGCGGCAGGCGTCTATGGATTCTCTGCGTGGCCTTATCATGCAGTATTATCGGTGTCCCACGCTTAACACGGCGCATGACGATGGCCGCAGCTATAGCTAAAGGAGCTATGTGCGTGCTCGTCGTCACTGCAAGTGCGGACGTTGAGCCGAGAAACGAGGAGAAAAACGAGGACGAGGGAACGAAGAAGAAAGAGGGAAGCGATCAGCTAACACGATCTTCGTAAAGAGGTGAGCCGATTTCGATACGATCGAACAGCAGTAAGTCGTCCAGGACTCCTAGCAGTCGCTACACGACCTGTGAAAAGACTACAATGCACATCGGCGCTCTCGGAGAGGAACGAGGCTAGACCTACGGGAAAACACTCCCTTTTCCCGAACGGCAGTACTGTAAAAGTATGAAAACGAACGTAAAGATGCGGCCAAGCACGCAGGACTACGGACCACCGCTCGAGATTCTCCAGAGCTGCGAAGTACTCGCGTTAATTTTCGATTGCTGAAACACGGACTCCACCGATGGAGTTCACCTACGGGCTCGGGACTCAGTTATAGCGATAGGAGCGTCGGTAAAGCTTCCGATACGTAAGAAAGTGAATGGACGAGCCATAAGCCATCAAACTAGCATCAATTCCACCGAATGAAACTCAAGAAATATTTCGAATCGTCGTGCTCGATTTATTTCCTACAAGTAAATCGAGAGACACTCCAAATTCATTCGATCGATTTCATAGACAAATATAACAAGAAGCAAGACCATCACCACATCGATCACCCGCACCGAGGCTCTCGGCCGAGGCCACGAAACGGAGAGAAGGCTCACGACGAGCCCGACAAAGGGCGGCGAGAGGTAAAGTCCCACAATCCAGAATCACGCAATGAGGCTCGCAGACAAGCCCCGACAAACCTTCCACATTAATCTCGACTCATCACGAGTGCATAAGAATAAATCCACTAGGGAACCAAGTAGTTCGGCACACCTATAAGCTTAAGCAAAGCTAAAACCCGAGCCGGGTAGAGACCCATACTCGAGCCGTTCGAAGGCTGCACCGGGGGAGAGGCTGCGGAGAATAGCGGGAACCAAAGCCGAACCCCGACATGCCGTGGGGACAGCTGCTGGCGACGGCAAGACAACAACAAAGGGTCCCCGGTCGGAGTGCTTTATAGAGGGTAACGTTACGGGAGCGACAAAAACACAAAGACAAAGCGGTCCCAAATTCGAATGCCAGAGGGCAGTTGCGGGGAGCGACGAGAACACGAAGCAGAGCCAGGATTAGGCACCGAGCCCGAGCCACCATATAGATAGGATCAAGCCGAGCGTCGAACCGATAAAAAGAATCGAAAGCCGAGCCCCAAAGCGATAGGGGCGATGCTAGGCACCAATAAACGAGAAGCAAAACGATCCACAGTTTCAAGTCTTCAAGGGGACGGCCATAATACATCAAAAACAAGCTCTCGGATAGGGGCTAAACAAGCAAACCGAGCCCCTCGAATGAAGCGAAATGAATCCTTTAAAGCCTTAAAACAAGGGCGGCAATTATACATCGAAAAGAGGCTCTCGGGTTGAGCTAAAATGAGCGAAATGAAATTTCACAAAACCCCCAAAAATCCGCCCCGATGTAAAAATAAATCCGAGGCCATCAAGTTAAGCACGAAGCTAAAGCTGAAACACCTACGAAACGTTCGATACATCAACACATAGAGCCGCCACACATTTAAGATGATGATATACATGAGGCTCCTCGAAATTAAATTATAACTTACCTACAGCATGCCGTTTTGATAAAGAAAGCCACGGAGCAAAATCGAGCCCATATATACATATCGAAGATAAAAAAAGTTACTCCATGATTCGTGCTAGAAAGAAAGTGAGAAGAGGGGCTTAGAATGCATACCCCAACATGCTAAAAGAGACTAATACTTTGCCTCAAAACATATTTTTTATGCCTTAGATAATATAAAAGAGAGAGGAGCCAGCATTATTCCAAGGCTAGGCTTCAACTTCCCTAACTATAGCAAATAGAAATATATCGCACTTTGCCATCTTAAACAAATGGAGAGAAAGGGAGAACCAATGCCATGCCTTATTTCCACCTCCTCAAGCAAATAGCCAAACCTATGCTTTAAAGTATGCTCATATTTTCATTATTAACATGTTTCAAGTGATGAATATACCCAAAATAAAACCATAACAAGCTATAAATTGCTAAAAGGAAAGGAAGAAGCAAATACTCAAGCTAGTTGGGCTAGAAAATAACTCCGTGGCATGCAAGTGCCAGCGAGAAGGCTAAAAAGAAGGAACCAACCAAAGCCACAAGCCACGAAGCCCACATCGAGCCAAGCCGAGAAGAGAAAGAAGAGAAGGCATACCGGGTAGTGTAGAGCGCACAAAAAAGCGAAAGGAAACTAGGCTCCGATCCAACACCGGCTCCTCGAGGAAAATCGGCCAACCAACCAACCCTAAATTCATCCAAGAACGGGGCTTTTATAGGCGAGAGGAGGAAAGGAAGGCCGCTCCTTACCTGTAGAGCCGGGCACAAGTGGGGAAGGTCGGGAAGATGGCGACAAAGTGTCGCAGCTAAGAGCCGAGGCTAGGCAGCAAGGGCCGGAGTCGAGCAGGAGACAGAGCCGCGAGGGAGGTCAGGCGAGGTGACCCTCGCGCAGGATAACACTCGAGCTGGTATGGGGAGAACCACGCGGGGCTCGAGAAGGTAACGGCCGCTAGGAGGTGCCATGCTTGAGCGCGGGAGAAGGCAGGCGTAACCGAGAGAGTGAAGTGAGGGATTAGGGCTGGGTAGGTTAAAATAGGTTTTATATATATATATATATATATATATATATATATATATATATATATATATATATATATTATTAGTTTTATTAAAATCAAGCCCAAAAATCACAATTTTTGCTCCGGCGGGCGTTCGTCGCAAATTAAATATCGATTTTGGCGAAACGACGTTCGGGACTGCATCGGCGAAGTCCGTTTCGTCATCCGAGGTCGTTCGGATAACCTCGTCGACGGTCGCGTCGAAAGTGCGTCAAATCCGGCATTTTACGAAGTCGACTCAACGTTGATCGTCCGGGCGTTCGCTTCAATCTCGACCCGTTGCGAGGTGGTTGAAAGCGTCGTGGGCGTGGTCCGAGGAATTTGTGCTCGGTGGTGCAGGAAACGTGCACGAGGCTGTCCTAAGGTCCGGTGATCCTATAGGAACTCAATTTGGACTCCTAACATCAATTCCAACCTGCTATGAGCTAGAGATACGGAATTTCATCCGGGATTCCAAAAGAGTGACGAAGTGGCTTCGAGCAAACTAAAATGAGGTAGGCCCATTGCTAAGAATCTAAGATCGTCGGGGAAGCTCCTAAAGCTAGAACCCTAAATCCTAGGAGGAAAACTAAACCTCGACAAAAGTTAGGTTAACACCCGCTCGAACGCCCTCCCCTTCCTCCTCCCGTAGAAACACTCGGCCTGCACTTCCTCATGCTCGCACAGAAGCTCCCATTCTCCTGTGCACGAAACCCTCTCAATCTCGCTTATTCCCCGCGAGACCAAATCTCGCTCGCTGCCATCTCCCCCGCACGAAACCGCTCGACGCTCATCTCTTCCCTGCTCGGCTCGCCTCCTCCACTCGCCTCTCCTCCCTCGCTCGACAGAAACTCGCACTCCCCCTCCAGAGATCTCTCGATCCCGCTACCACTTCCTCTGCTCGACCCGTTCGCTCTAGCCTGCTTCTCCTCTCCCTACGAGACTTCTGATCCCGGTTCCCAGACTCGGCTCGCCTCTCCCCGCGCGCGATCTGGATCCCTCCTCTGCTCGACCGCTCGCTTTCTTCTGTCTTGAAACTTCCCGCTCGCTCTAGCCTCTCTCGCCCTTAAACTCTTGCTCGACTCCTACAGAAACCCTGCACCGAAGCGCTCACGACCAGACGTTGTCGCCTCCGACCCCCGCTCGGCTCGCCTCCTTGCACAGAAGCCCGAGCAACTCGCTAGCTTCTTCCTCTCTCGACAGGCTCGGTTTGCCTCCCCCTCTCTTTGCTACAATTGCGGTTGTGTTTTCTGAACTTCTTCGGATTAAGGTCGTATCTCTCCAACTTTTTTGTTCCCATCTGTTTTCTGTATTCATGCAAAGATCCTATTACTTTCCTGAATTTGAAATGCTTGGATTTGAGTACTGTTTATTCATAATTGTTTAGTTTTCTTTTCTGTTAATTGAAACGTCTTTTCTGTTTATCGAAACGGCAGTACGCTTGCATGAATATAAATTATGGATGTCTGATTCATAGATCTCACTCCTATATATATATATATATATATATATATATATATATATATATATATATATATATATAATTAATGTTTAAGGCTATGAACACATGCACATCACTCTACCCTTCCGTGTTTGCACATTTACATATGATATATTTTGCATTGTGAAATCCGATTCTAAACAATTGCTATGGTGTTTGCCTCACTTTACACCCAAATAATGCTTCATCTAATGAAGCACTGAGTCTGTTGAAAAATATTATATTGTACGTTTGCTTCTAGGAGTAAAATGTACTTTCCACTAAAAGTTAAGGTGACACGTATGGAAAAGTTAAAACTCAAGTTCTAGATATGCAAATGAGTATGAACTTGCGCAGCATGCATGCAGATCTTATTTGTTCCACTGATTTGGGTATGGTTTCATAAGCTCACCAATTTTGGGAAGCTTTGAACACTATTTGAAAGAATTCTAGACATGGGGTTGGGCGCTTTTATGAGCTTGTGATTTCTTGTCTCCGGGTTTGAGATGTGGGTTATTTTGCTTACAAAAATTGTTTCATCATTTTAAAAGGAAGGGAATATGTTTTGATGTTTTGAGGCCGATTTGAAATGTTTAAAAAATGTTTTATTTATGCTTTTTTTTAGCCACTTGAATTCACCGTGTTGGGAGGGTCAGGTTCTATTTTGAACCGCATGAATTACATGAAACATATGCTGTTCTAAGAATTTTCAATATTGATTTTGGGCTGCATATTATTACTGTTTTGGGAGCCGTTCATATGCTGATTTGGGGGGTTTAGATTTGTTGTTTTAGAGCCATTTATATGCTAATTTTGGAGCTTTAAAATTACTGTTTTGGAGTCTTTTATATGCCGATTTGGGGGCTGTTTTTTGTGCACTATTTGGAGGCGTTTGGGGCTTTATAATTGCTGTTTGGAGCCTTATAATTGCTTCGAGGTCATTTAATTGCTGTTTGGACTGTTTGGTGGCTGTCCAGAATGGTTTAATTGTTGTTTGAAATGTTTGGTGGCTGTCCGAAATGATTCGAGTGTTGTTTGGAGTCTTTGGAAGCTTTAAAACTGCTGTGTAGTGTTGCATATTGGAGTCGTTGGAAGCCTTAAAACTACTGTGTAGTGTTGCATATTGCTGTTTGGAGTCGTTTGGGGCCTTAAAACTGCTGTGTAGTGTTGCATAATGCTGTTTGGAGTCGTTGGAAGCTTTAAAACTGTTGTGTAGTGTTGTGTAGTGCTGTTTAGAGTCGTTGGAGGCCTTAAAACTTCTGTGTAGTGTTGTGTAGTGTTGTTTGGATTGTTTAGTGGCTGTCCGGAACTGTTAGAGTACTATTTAGGCTTCTTAGCGGTTGTCCGGGGTCATTTAATTGTTATTTGGACTGTTTGGTAGCTGTTCAGAACGATTTGGGGGTTTTCTAGGCTTCGTAGTCGTTGTTCGGAGTCGGTTGGGTACCGTATAGGTTTGCTAGTTGTTGCCCCGAGCCTTAGGAGGTCGTAGGATCACCGTATAGGCTTGTTAGTCGAAGTCCAGAGTCGTGTGGAGCTAGTTAGGTGTCGCCTAGTGCTATGATAGACGTCGGGAGCACTATTGGGAGTCGGGTTTAAGGCACCCACGCCTACGTCTTTTTGGATTTGAGCTGACCCACTCCCTATTTTACTCTCTTGTTTTGCCAGTTTTAGGGAGCTTAATCAGTTTCCTCTCTTCTCCCCCTTTTCTTCTCTTTTCTTTTTTTTAGGGTTGTGATGATAGTGCTTATATGTGCTAACGAGGAATGATAGAATAGTATCCCCTGTCTCGGTGATCCTCCATAAGGAGAGAGCAGGGTTGATACATAACCCACTTTTGGTGCGATGTTTGCCCCTGTCTTAGGTAGTCAGGCGACCCTAATCCGATTGAAGCAAGCAACCAGTGGATAGTTTCATTTCTGCACACACCTAAACAGATACTACAGCTCACATAACTACACCCATATTACCTATCCACATACAATATTCCTCCACATGATTACATACACTACTTCCCCACATAGCTATATGTATGCACACATTGTGCCTCCTCACATAAGTACACCTATATCAGATTCCCCCACATACACATAGCTACATCTATGCACACATTGTGCCTCCTCTACATGACTACATCCAAACACATATTACATCCCTTTACATAATCACATTCCCCACACACACAACACTCCTCCACATGACTACACCCATACACACATTACACCCTTTTATGTAATCACATTACCCGACATACATGATACCT
The DNA here is from genome assembly GCA_022702705.1 of Papilionanthe hookeriana x Papilionanthe teres. Lineage (NCBI taxonomy): Eukaryota > Viridiplantae > Streptophyta > Magnoliopsida > Asparagales > Orchidaceae > Papilionanthe > Papilionanthe hookeriana x Papilionanthe teres. Next base: position 147,579,816 of record CM040426.1, read on the forward strand.
CCCCACATAGCTATATCCATGCACACATTGTGCCTCCTCTACATGACCACACCCATACACATATTACACCCCTTTACGTAGTCACACTTTCCCATACATTGTACCCCTTCACATATATGTTACACTTCTTCACATATTTATACACTCACTATATTTCCTCACATACTTATGCAAACATTACACCTCTTCGTGCATCTACACCAAAGCTACACTTCTTCGCATATCTCTACAGACACTATACTCCTATCATACAAATCCCACTGGTTAACTGTTTCGGTCATGGTTATAGTTGCCCTCCTTCGATAGTTTGAGTTGGTAGCCGCTACTCAAAAGTTGGAATGCACATAGCCCAGCTCTGAGCCCGCCCCGACCGAAATTACTTCGGTCTTTTTCGAGCTTTCATATGTTGTATTTTCCTTTTTTTTTCCTTTTTGTTACATCCACATGTTCATGTTTTGGTATACATATTAAGTCTTAGTCGCACCGGCTTATACCAGGTATGAGAATTTTTATTTATTGTCCCCTTTATTGTTTTCCTTACTATTCTTCACCGTGCTTTTATTGTCATTCAATTCATGTATTCACTTACACCAAATGAACATTTAGTGTAGAGAACAAAGAGGTTGATTGTTTAGAATATACTGTGACAAACTACTGACAAAACCATTGCATGTACAACACTATAAGACTTCAAACTGGATCTCCTGAACTTTGAAACTGCTACGTCAACAAAGAGACTTGGAGCTAATTCGTGGGCAGCTCGGCGAGGAGCATGGGACAAACCGCAAGCGGATGTAGTCGACATACCACAACAACGCGGCGAGGAGTCCGGATCGAGCAACAGGAAGACCTTTAGCAATCTCATGTCTAATATAAATAACAAACTATAGGACTTCGAGGTAAGTCGTCCAGCTCGACATGAATTCTCACTGTCCCCTTAGACTTCTGAGCAACCATATTGCGCGACATAAGTCCAAACTCGTCTTTGGTTCCGAGATTGCCGTACGGTACGACGTAAACTCTCCTATCTCTGCGAGGTATTTGCATAATCGAGTATTATACATGTGTAAGTCCCAAATAATCTTGTTTAGTAGCATTGTCCAACTTTTGCATCTTTAGTGAGTTGCGTAACCTTTATCATTGAAACCCTGACTCTCTTTCGGCATAAAACTTATCTACTACTTCCTTTCATAGTCTCATAGCCATCTCATTAGAATACCCCGCCACAACGCAAGTGGAAGCCCTTGAGCAAAATTAGTCCAAGCTCTGAATCTTTGAATTCTCCCTTATGCAACTATTTAAACCCCTTAGATTGACACCACCAGCCTCAGATTTAAACCAGAAATAATCCAAAACTATTCATAAGCATTTTTAGCCCTTGGTTCTACCCACGGCAACCTCCACTAAACCATATACCTCGACTTAGTGTTCTCGGGTTTGGGCATTTCCACCACATTTGGAAAATCTCTTGTGAATTAAAACTTAATATCACTTCCCTTAAACCCTACCCAAAACTTGTATTCTATCCCTAACAATTTTTAGAAGACTCACACAAACCCAATTAAACACCATTTAAAGGTTTAATCATAGGCTACACCAAATTGATATCAGAGAATGAATTGAGAAGGAGCGTTGGAGTGTAATCACCAAAGAGGATTGGATAACCATGCATTGCACATGATAAATTGGAATCATTAAAAGGGTGATTCTCTGAATTATAAATTTTGTAAACTATAGTTTGTGGTATTTTGATTTTCAATTGGAAAAATTAGAAGCAAACAACATACTCAAGACAATTCTGTACACTATTGCATATAATGTCAACTAGATGCCTCCACATTTAGCGACCAAGCAAATCATTACCAAAATTTCCTTGAGCAATCTCTATTAGTAAGGGAACGATCCACAATCAAAATAATCCTTAAACTAGGCTCCAATCAACAAAATGACTCTTTATTTACAGTTTTTACACTTTAATGAGATTTCTTGATAGGACCATTAGTATTAACCCTTTAGATCTATTTCCTAAAGTATAGCGAAGACTAACATTTTGAAACTCAAATTTAAGCATATTTTAAATTTATTACAGAAAGCATTCATTGCACATTGAAAAAAAAAATCTTCCAAACTTGCATAATCATTGCATGCAAAAATGCCATCTAAGTTCGCTTGCATGAATCAAGCGAATAATTTCTCTAGGACTGCAGAAGATGTATGATAAGAGAAATCTTCGTATATTAAAAGAAATGATTATGAGCAGAACAGCACACATGCAAGCCATGAACAATAGAACGCAGGACCTACCACTTACCCACCTCATGCTGAAAAAAATAACATCGAAGAAGAAATTTTTGAAATCATAAAAATATTAAAGTAACAGAAATTAAAAAAAAATGTTAATTCAACCAACAAAACGTGGAAGCCCCAATCTATCAATGAGTTCATGATCACGATATTTGTAGATAGGCTTATCCAAAAGGATATGTTTTTAAATTTGATATCAAATAAATGACTAAAAAGAACCACCTTTACAAAAACGAAATTAAAAAGCCATGCATAAATCTACTAGAATAACATTTTAGCAAATGAAAACAGACAAGGTAGAGCATTGTGTTCCAAGTAGAGATGAATAAAATGCATACTTATAAGTTATATTTTAGAAATCATGCATCATTAACGAATTTAAAGCAACAAAGCATGTACGTGGTTAATTATATGAACATATTTGGGAATCTTAAAGTTTGGTACAATTACTTTGATCTAGATTAATAGTTTACCAATAAATTTGTAATTGATGTTAAAAGTGATATTAGAAATGAAGAAGAGCTTCAAGATCTTCACACACTAAATAATGATTAATAATGCGTTCTAATACTTAAAAAGCATAAGAAAACAACATCATCAACATTCCGAATCCAATATCTATGTCTATACTCAGCCCTTCATCGTGAAGTGTTCAAGATGGCAAGAGTGTTAGTGAGCCCATTACAAAGGACACGAGAGATGTTTGCCTTAAATGCCACAAGAAAGGGCACATACATAATCAATGTAAATAAAAAAATAATGTTTTTAGAGGTAGAAGATGAACATGAGATGTATTTGAGAAGATCCATGATGCCACATTCTTCTCTAATGAAGAAATATAAATTCCTAGTCAAAACCAGGCTAATCTCAAAATGTAAATGACAATAGTTAGTGATATACATTGAATAAGAAGAAATATCTTCACAATATGTATCATGTAAAATGATAAAAGATGCAACTTGGTTATGATGGGATTAGTTCTATAAATATGATATATATTTGTACACCCTAAAGAACAAATTCAAAGCCAGAACCCACACTAAACCATTTCATATGAGTTGGTTAAGCTAAGAACATAGTACCCCATCAATAATGGGTAATTATGAAGATCAATAATGGGGTAAGGTACAACCCATAAATGTAGCACATATTATATTGGGTAAACCCAGAACAAAAAAATTATTTCCAATAAAATCAGAAAAAACAAGCAACCTCCATTCCCCGCAACTGAGACTCAACTTAAGCCAAATCAAAAGAGAAATATCAAACTACTCAATATAATGGTGTCATCCACCACTACTAGGAAGATTAGTTCTAACTTTACCACTAAGAGTCTTATTCCCTTGCATCACCTTTAGATATTATAGCAAAATGAGTGGGATTCAACACTGTTAAATAGAATTTTCTAATTCCTTACCTCTTCATCTACTCCATGTAAAAGAACCCACAGCTAATCATGTTTAGTACCACATACTCGCTAACATCTCAAGCATATTAGTTGAGTTTAGTGATCTTATAACCTAATGATCTACTAGATGGATTGCTCCACGTGGGAAACATTTTCTAATTCCTTACCTCTTCATCTACTCCGTGTAAAAGAACCCACAGCTAATCATGTTTAGTACCACATACTCGCTAACATCTCAAGCATATTAGTTGAGTTTAGTGATCTTATAACCTAATGATCTACTAGATGGATTGCTCCACGTGGGAAACATTTAACAAGTCATAAATTTTATGTCCAATTCACAGTTATCAAAGTAACTCTGTTACCAGATAAACCCTATAAAGGATGCTAAACTTATTAAGCCAGCAGATGAACTATTAAAAAAAAGACTTTCTATAGCAAAGCTTGAGTCCTTGTGTAGTTATAGCATTAAAGACACCAAAAAATGCGCATAAATAATAAAGCATTAAATAAGATTAATATTTCGTATGGATATTCAATCCATAGATTGGATTACAAGCTTTACCTTGTTACACAGTTTGGTTTATCTAATGGCATTCAAAATCACATATGGCATTAATGAACGGCTTGTTATACAGTTAATTCACCCTGCACATTCATGAGATGGATGAATATAATTCTCAAACCATTTGTTGGTAATTTCTTGGCATTATATGTTGATAGCATTATAATCTTTAATCCTAATAAGAAAGACATTTATATTACTTAAAATAGCTTTAACTACTTCATTTACATAAAATAGTTTTAACTACTTCATTCAAATTGAAATAATTTTCTTTAATTTTATGGTGTTTAAATATGGGCTAAAGGTAAATCCTACCAAAACTAAGTAAAAGCTTTAACTAGTTCATTTACTTAAAATAGTTTTAACTACTTCATTCAAAGTGAAATAATTTTCTTTGATTTTATGGTGTTTACATGTGGGCTAAAAAAGGTAAATCCTACCAAAACCAAAGCCATCTTAAACTGGGCAACCCCAAGAATTTCACAGATGTCGAGACTTTTCAATGCTTGACTATCTTCTACATAATGTTTATTAAAAATTTTAGCATGATTGCAGCCCCTATCATATATCTCCTAAAGATATTAAGTTTGAATGGATTGTATTTACATGAAAAGTCGTGGAACAAATAAAAATTTTTATGATTATCTCCTTCATAATCTCATATTTAAACAAAATAATTGAGGTTATATCTACTTCTTTAGGAATAGGTTTAGAAGATGTGCACAGTCAAGAAAACCGTCAAGCAGCTTCCTATTGTAGAAACTTGTATGATAAGAGAGTTTTATACAACCATTATGCATACTAGAAGCAATTCTCTAACATGAACAGGTCTTATTCCTTGGTTCTACCCATACCACCGTCTACTAAAACCTTGAACATCAATTTAGTGCTCTCAATTTTGGGTGTCTCCCCATCTTTAGCCAACCTCTTTTGCATTAACAATAAATAACTTCTGCCTAGCAGCTTTTACAAGTCTCATAAGCTCAATTAATCAGCCATTGAAAGGTCTAACGACAGACTACACCACACACACCCAAGCTTCTAATGCAAAATGATGGCAAATATATATTTTTATCAGAATTAGGGAAATTATTAATTGTGCCAGATGAATATGCAGAATTTCCTGTCACTTAATATGTCAACATCTAATAAGCTGATTTTGTATTTTTACCTTAAAAAGTTCACATATAGCACAACATTTGGTTCAATTTGTCATCTGCCATAAATTGGCAGCAAGAAGATAAAATAACTCACACAGAATGACCATATATAAACATGATTGTACGGTCATTCTACTTAAAATAAAACAATGTCATGTTTAGAAAATAATTAAACGGCACGGCAAAGCGTAGCCAATTCAACTGTTCAGAAAGGAATAAGAAAAAAAGAAGTGTCTGCAGCTGTACTTCGATGTAAAAATGAAATGTTATCTTTTAGTGAGCTATTAAGGACATTGATAAAAAGAAAAAATAAGAACATAAAACGTCAACTTACGCCCATTCCAGTTTCCCCCTATTCACAAAATATCCATTGTGCTTTGTTGATAGTTTATCAACTTGAAAGTATTCATCCTGCACAGAAATTACAAAAAATTTTAATAAAATAGGCAAATCCTTATGCATTTTTCAGAAAACTAATGTGTTCCTAAGTGGACTTCATCAAAAATACCAATCAGATAGTACAAGTAAACATGAAATTCACACATTTTAAAATTGTGAAATGGTTGCATTATCACAGTAAAGGTGCTTTTATGGCCTAATGCATCTTACTATAAAAATATTTCCCCCAAAATAGTTTATTAGAACAAATTAATAAAATAAAAAGATAAAGAGACAAAATTTAAGATCAAAATATTTCGAATCCTCATGCGAGGTTCTTAAAATATAAGCAAATCCAGATTTCGATTTGAATCTTATAATAGTGTAGCATTTGAAGTACTACCAATTTTTTGGGAAATGAAATTGTAATATGCAATTTCACTTATATAATATTTGCCCTAGTGTCTCGAAGCATGAATCCTTCTAATAAAGGGATAGAAACCTAAATAGGTCCATATTCTATGGACACAATACAACTCTCAGAAGATTTTCACTGCAATAGTGTTTAGTCATGTGGATCAGTTGAGCTCTACCGTCAATCATCCCCAGGTTTCTAAACATTTATCTGTAATCTTCTATAACTCAAATATCACTTAAAAGATAAACTAGAATTTAAATACTTGCGGAAATTTAGAAGTCTGCTTTTAAGTGGAAGCTAAAACCATTAAGAAAATGTTTTAAGCAATCAATTTTTTTGTAGTGCATAGCCATGGTTCTGATTTATGAGCAAAAGCAAGATTGAGCAATCATTTTTGTAACTAAGGATTCATATACTCTGCTCTATCAGAATTTCTTAGCATTAAGTTCAAAAACTATTCTTCTGACACCTTCATCAACTCGGTATGCATGATAAAAAGATTTATAAATAGGATATTAGCTTCTCGAAACTAAAAAAAAAATCATATTTTTATTTGCATTCTATCTTTAATGACTGTATGTAACTTTTGTTGCATTAGCACTTTCTAGTCCTTATATTATAAAATGGAGAGATGTAATTTTGTGTATACAATATGGAACCCAAAATATCCTGACAGGTTGGTTTCCGACACAGCCACAATGGCATATATGAAAATATGAAAATTCCAGATAGCTCCACAATCATTTAACAGAACATGACTCTTTCAAGAAACCTACCACACAATCTGATCAACCCATGCAGAACAGGTCCATACTCCAGTAGAGCACGTTAGAGGACATCTATTGGAATGCTTGTTCAGCATTAAGGCTGCCTGAAAAACATAAATAGTTTGCAAAAAGTCTGGAGTACACGCTGCAGAGGATGCTCAAGCTGTCTTTTTACACTGTTTTGATTAACCAAACATTTTAAAGTTGTTTATGGTTTCAACTTCTGAATATTCAAGTCTTTGTGCTTCCCATCTGTAAGCTTCAAATGCGCCTTTTTAATATGGTTGCTTATTTTTTCTATCCGTTACTCAGTAGCAGTAATCAACTTATCAAATTAGATCAAAAGTTATGAAAGAGAAAGTCTGCTTCTGAAATTAACAATATTTTGAATCCGATCAACATATCAACCACTATCAAGCATCCTTGTTGTGATGTTGGCAGTATTATCATTGCTTATTTCTAAATAAAAGAAGAGCACTTTCCTGTAAACACTAGGTTACCTTAGTGTATCCTGGAATATTAGAACTTCATCCCTAAAACAAGGGAAGGAGATTTTATTTTTATTTTTATTTTATTTTTCCCAATATTCATTAGCAGTAATCAACATACTATTGTAGATCAATGATTATGAAATAGAATGCTAGCTTCTGAAATTAAGAATATGACAAACTTTAATGCATAACATCCACTTGAATTCATTCTTGCTGTAAAGTTTGCAGCATTGGCAATAGTTTTGATAAACCAAAGGGGCACATGTTACGCCGCTACCTTGCCTAAGGGCAATTGTGTCTTTTGTGCGGCTAAGAATAATTTAGTCTTTTATCATTTATTATTGCTTAGTATAAATAAGGCAAATATGTTTAGGATTAGGGTTATGAGTTTAGAGTTAGGGTTTAGGAGAAATTTAAACCTCTTGAGTCGTAGAAATTGGGAGACATCACCTACCTCTCAACTTGTAGGTGATTATCTTGGTATTAGTCTTGAGTGTTTTATGTTATTGCAATAAAATATTATTTGCCTGAATGTCTGTGCGGAATATTGATTCAGTTTTTATCAAAATGGTATCAGAGCAAGATTTATGGGAATCAACAGGAGAAATAACCGACATCATCTCGATATAGTATGGAACACGGGATCATGAGCTTGAGAGGAAGGCAAAAGACGATATCACGGTTTACAGATACCCAAAACTGAAAAACTTCTTTGTGGAGAAGGCAACGGAGGGATCGCGGCTTACAAAGACCTAAAATTTCCTCCTTTCTTTGCAGATAAGGCAGCAACGGGATCGCGGTTGCAGAGAATCAAAACTTTCTTCAGATCGCTGCTTATAGAGAACCGAAACTTCCTTCGGATCACGGTACAGAGAACAAAAACTTCCTTCATTCTCCTACTCCGCTCTGTCCTCTCGGGAGTCACGATTTGAGCTAGTACCAAGGGATCTCTACCTCCAGACTCCCTGGTATCGAAGGGATTACGGCTTATGGAGTCCACACTTTCTAGAGTTCGATGCTACGTACAAAAATCTGCTTTGAACCTACGTACAGGAATTTTGGGATTGTGGTGTCCAGAGTGTCACGTGGCATACAAGAGTTACAGGCCAACACGCACATAGGAATTCTAGATCAAGTTTAGGAGTTTCGCGTGACGTCTACGTTGAACACGCGTAAATGGATTCCGGAATCTCAACATCCAGAGTTCCGCGCGACGTGCAGGAGCTATGCGTTGGACTACATTTGGAGTTCCACACGATCGAGATAGCTGAGTAATCGAACAAGATTGAATGGCAACCAAAAAGGGGATGCTTTGGAGGAAAAACTTAAGGAAGAAGGGAAATCAATATGAGTTTGAAAAGATAACCCCATCCCCACATCATGGGTGAAATGAACTAAGCGCGAGGAATTTAGCAAAGAGACTCGTGCATAAGGAAGCTGGAGATGTCAATTTTTTAGGGGAATGATGCTTATGGTTGGATCTATCACGTGAATAGATATTTTGTTGTTAATGGGTTGACACGGGAAGAAAAACTGATGATGGCAGCCCTATGATTGGAAGAAATGGCTGTAGCATGATATCACTGGAGAGAATGTCAACCAATCAGAACGTGAGAAGAATTAAAGGATCAATTGTTGGAGCGTTTCACAACCACTCTGGAAGAGGACTTATATGAGCAATTTTTTGTGTTGGCTCAGGAAAGGTTTGTCATGGAGTACATGAAGAAATTTAAGATGCTATCAAGTCGCTTGATTGAGATCATAAAGTAAGTGTTGGAAAGCAATTTCACAAAAATATTAAAAACTGTATTCAAGTGGCACTTCAGCCATTGAGACCATGGGGTTGGGAGAAACTCTAGAATTAATGTAGTTGATTGAATAATTCAATAGAAAGGGGAGTGTCATAACGATACTTACAGCTCAAAGTTGAAGTTTAGATGGAAGCTTCACAAGAAATGAATCATAGGACAAGACTGAGAGCGACACTCAAGCACCTTACAGAGATAGAGATTCAGAATAAGCTAAATGTTTATGGTTTCAGTGTGATGGGAAGTTTATCCTAGGACATAGTTGCGAGGATCAAACATTACAGTTTCTCACAGTGTGTGATGAGAATGCAGGAGCTGAAGAAAAAGCGAAGACAGATGTGATGATGAGGAATACCTTAATTTTTTTCATCTTGAGGACAACGTGTCTCTTGAGAGGGGAGTATTGTTACGTCGATGTCTAGCTAAGTGCAATTTTATTTTTTGTGCACCTAAGGGCAATTTAGTTTTTTACCATTTATTATTATTGAGTATAAACAGAACTAATATATTTAGAGTTAGGGTTATGCCATGAGATTGAGTTTTGAGTCTTAAGATTAGGATTTGGGAGAGTTTTATACCCCTCGAATTGTAGATGCTTATCATTGTATTTGTCTTTAATGTTTCACGCTCTTGCAATAAAATATTATTTGCCCTAATTTTTGTGTGGAAGATCGATTTAGTTCCTATCAACACACTTCATCATAAACAATAAGGTATCCTACTGTATCCCGGAAAATTACCACCTTTACCTAAAACAACGAAGGGGACAATTATGAAGTATCCACGTTTGAATTTTTTCAAAAGCACATTTCACGTGCAAGATCAAAAATAGAGACCTGTGTTGACCTCATTTTTGTGTCGAGTGGTTAAGGACCTCCATTTTTGTGAGATCTTTCATTCTTATTCATAGAGCCAAGGATCTAGCATTAGGATGTCCCGTATTGACTCTCCTAGAAGACTAGTGTTGAGACCCACCCCTCTTAGAAATTCAAGCCACTTCTTGACTCTCTTGTGGTGTCTCGCATGGGTGGCCTCAAGCCATCACCATTTAATCGAGTGGTTGTGTTCACGGATCATCATCATTTGGTCGAGTGGTTAAGGACCTCCATGTGGAGACTCAAAGAGAGTTCCTATAAGAATTGGGAAAGCCCTAGGAAAGCCCTTTAGGTTTAGGAGATTTCGTTATGTAGTGTACCGCAATTTTCGCGCACACAAATATCATAATTCGCGTCACTTACACCAGTAAAAGCTTCACAATTAATCGAAGTGTAAATAAATTTTTTAAATGATCGATTACAGACAACAATTTGAAGAAAATCGAATCTGAAGCATTTTTTACCCGATTGTCGACGAAGTTGTCCGAACAACCCAGATGACAAAACAGACTGCGCTGGTGCTTCGGAAAAGTTGATTTTACCTAGGAAGAACATCCATTTTGCTAGGGTTCTGAACACGAATAATTGCGTGCGAATTAATATATTTAAATAATATAATATAATAAAACAAAACAAAATAAAAAAATAACAATAACAAAATCCTTAAATCCCTAAACTAACTCACACACGCAGCCTTTCCCCCATTCGAACCGAGCCCGATCCCTCTTCTCCTTGCTCGGTTCGGTCGCACGCTTGCCCCCTTCTTCCTAGATGAGACCCGACCAGAACCCCAGTTCCCGCGCTCCACTCTCATTCTTGAGTCTTCCCGATGCTTCTTGCACGAACCCCAGCAGGCGATTCCTCTCCTTCCTGGCGAGTCGGTTGGCCAACCCTTCCTCTTCACCATGCCTCCTCACTCTCTCACCCTATTTTTTTTTCTTTTTTTCTTTCTTTGCTTCTTGGTTTGACTTAGATTCTTATATCTGATACATAAGCACACATATATAGTCGTGGCTATATATGAACCATCAAGCAAGGCTGTAAATTGGATGGTTCAGAGCTTAAGAACGATGATGACTAGCATCTGCACATAGCAGAATAATATTATATCCTACGGCATCGGGACCTGACCAAAGGACTTGGTGAAGGTGTAGGATGTATATATTATTCACCGACCTAGGCTAACGAGGCCCCTTGCCTTCTTAGGTTGTTAGCGGTCCTAACCCGACAGTGTGGATGATCTATTTTGCGAAATATGCATATAAGGATGTTGACCTCACTTTTGTCGAGGTTTAGTTTTCCTCCTAGGATTTAGGGTTCTAGCTTTAGGAGCTTCCCCGACGATCTTAGATTCTTAGCAATGGGCCCACCTCGTTTTAGTTTGCTCGAACCACCTCTTTACTCTATTGGAATCCCGGACGAAATTTCATACCTCTAGCTCATAGCAGGTTGGAATTGACGTTAGGAGTCCAAATTGAGTTCCTATAGGGCCACCGGACCATAGGACAGCCTCGTGCACGTTTCCTGCACCACCGAGCACAGGTTTCTCGGACCACAGCCTCGACGCTTTCAACCGCCACGACGCTTTCAACTACCTCGCAGCGGGTCAAGATTGAAGCCAGAACGCCAGGACGATCAACGTTGAGTCAGAATTTCAGAAAATGCCGGATTTGATGCACTTTCGACGCGACCGTCGACGAGGTTGTCCAAACAACCTCAAATGACGAAACAGACCGCGCCGTTGCATCCAGAACGTCGTTTCTGCCTAAAATTGATATTTAATTTGCGACGATCACCTGCCGGAGCGAAAATTGTGATTTTTTTGGCTTGATTTTAATAAAACTAATAATATATATATATTTTAAAACCGATTTTAACCTACCCAGCCCTAATCCCTCGCTTCACTCTCTCGGTTACGCTCGACTTCTCCCGCGCTCGAGCGTGACTCTTCCTCATTGTCGTTACCCTCTCGAGCCCCGCGTAGTTCTCCCCATACCTGCTCGAGTGTTATCCTGCGCGAGGGTCACCTCGCGAGACCTCCCCGGCGGCTCTGTCTCCTGCTCGACTCTCGCCCTTGCTGCCGAGCCTCGGCTCTTAGCTGCGACACTTTCTCGTCATCTTCCCGACCTTCCCCACTTGTGTCCAGCTCTACAGGTAAGGAGCGGCCTTCCTTTCCCTCCTCTGCCTATAAAAGCCCCGTTTTTGGATGAATTTAGGGTTGGTTGGTTGGCTGATTTCCCTTGAGGAGCTGGTGTTGGATTGGAGTCTAGTTTCCTTTGTTATTTCTTGTGCACTCTACACTACCTGGTATGTCTTCCTCCCTTTCTCTCCTTCTCGGTTTGGCCTAAGATGGTTGTGGTTTGTGGCTCTGGCTTGTTTTTCCCTGCTTGGTTGTTCGGCTAAGCACTTATGTGCCATGGAACTTGATATTTATTTGCCTAAACAATAATATCTTATTTCCCCTCCCTGGTTGCATGCTAGTATGTTCTTAAATTAAGGTTTGGGGGTACTTTATCACTTGAAACATGCTAAGAATGAAAATATGATCATACTTTAAAGCATAGATTTGGTTATTTGCTTGAGGAGGTGGAAATAAGGCATGGTATTGGTTCTCCCTTTCTCTCTATTTGTTTAAGAGGGCAAAGTGTGGTATATTTCTATTTGCTATAGTTAGGGAAGTTGAAGCATAACCTTGAAATAATGTTGGCTCCTCTCTCTTTTATATTATCTAAGGCATGAAAAATATGTTTTGAGGCAAAGTATTGGTTTCTTTCAGCATGTTGGGGTATGCATTCTAAGCCCCTCTTCTCACTTTCTTTCTAGCACGAATCATGGAGTAACTTTTTTTAGCTTTGGCATGTATCTATGGGGGCTTGGCTTTGCTCCTTGTGGCTTTCTTTATCAAAATGGCATGCTAAAGGGAAGTTATCATTTAATTTTAAAGAGCCTCATGTATATCCTCATCTTAAACGTGTGGCGGCTCTATGTGTTGATGTATGGAATGTGTAGAGGTATTTGTTTTAGCTTCATGCTAAATTTGGTCTCAACTTTACCATGGCTCGACTTAGTCTCATTTGGATACTCGGTTGGCTTACCTACTAGCCCCTAGCCAGAGAGGCTATTTCAATGTATATTTGCTGCTCTTATTTCAATGCTTTGAAAAATTTATTTTGGCTTTGTTTGGGAGCTCGGTTGGCTTGATTTATTTCCTATTCAAGAAGTCCATTTTGGTGTCTTGGATTTATGCTTATATTGGGTTTTGTTGAGCCTCGTTATGTTCTTTGTTTTAAGCCCAATTTGGGACTCGGTTTTAGTCTTACATGGGTTGATTTCTTGTTGGCTTTGTTGTTTCCCCTGTTTTAATTTGAGGCTGGCCTCATTCCAGCCCAACCATGGCTCGGGTTCGACTCTATATGCGCTCGGGTTTGGCTGATTTAGCTCCCTTTTGCTTTGGCTTTAAGTGGGGAATGCTGTGACTTGATTTTATACTGATTCCCACACTTGCTATGGCTCGGGTTGGGGCCTAATCTGGCTCGGTTTTGTATTCTTGCTGCTCCTGCAGCTGTCCCTTTGGCATTTGAATTTGGGGACCCTTTTGTTATTTTGTCTTGTTGCTGCCTAGCAGCTGTCCCCACGGCATGTTGGGGTTCGATTTTAGTTCACCGCTTATTCCTGCAGACCTCCGGCGGCCTTTGAACGGCTCGAGTATGGGTCTCTACTGGGCTCGGGTTTGTGCTTTGTTTAAGCTATAGGTGGGCTGAACTACTTGGTTCCCTAGTGGATTTACCTGTTTGTAGCATTGGCCGAGAGCCTGGGTGGGGTGATTGATGTGATGGTGGTTCTGCTTCTTGCCATACTTGTCTATGAAATTGATTTAATGAATTTGGAAGAGCCTCCTGGTTTACTTGTAGGAAATAAGTTGAGCACAATGATTTGAAATATTTCTTAGAAGTTTCATTCGGTGGAATTGATGCTAGTTTGGTGGCTTAAGGCTTTTCCATTCACTTTCTTATGTATTGGAAATTTATCGATGCTCCTATCTTATATAGCTGAGTCCCGAGACCGTAGTGAACCTCTCTGGGGAGTACGTGTTCGAGGAATTGAAAATTAATGCGGATACTTGGAGTTTGGAGGAATCCCGAGAAGTGGTCCAAGGTCTAGGGCTTGGTCAGTATTTTTATGTCTGTTTTCATACTTTTGCAGCTGTCATTTGGGAAAAGAGAGTGTTTTCCCTGGGGTCTAGTCCTTGTCCTCTCCGAGAGCGTCGATGTGCCTTTAGGTCTTTTCATAGGTCGTGTAAGGACGGTCAGGGAGTCCGGGATGATTTATTTGTTTTGACTGTTATTGGAAATTGGTTCACCTCTTTTTACGAAGATTGTGTTACGTGGACTACTTTCCCCTCTTTCTTTCCTTGCTCCGTCGTCCCTTGATTTTCTCCTTGCTTCTTGGTCCAATGTCCACACCTACAGGAGACGTGTAGGTGTGCACATACATCTCCTTTCAGCTATATGTGGGGCCATCAAGCAATTGTGTAAAGTACGGTGGGGACATCGATAATATTGCATAGAGAAGCTACGAGAAAATCATACGAATGGTCGCCGCGACTCGCAGACTGCAGAGAGAGAGCAAATAATCGAAGCACTATGTCGCCTGTCCTCGGAGTTCTACTGCCGTATCGTCTAAAGATGTTAAGTAGATCTTGGTCCGATTAGAGTAGCATAACTCAGTGATTAAAATATTTCAAAACAAAATATATACATTTGCAAAATACAAAAATTACCTCCACCACAACACAGCCTATTTACCTATAACTTTTACTTGCATGCAAACCCAAAATGAAATGTGTGAAAATTTACAAAGGTCCACGGTCTACATACATTTGAAAACAAAATACATAAATTTGAAAAATACAAAAATTACCTCCACCACAACACAGCCTACTTACCTATAACTTTTACTTGCATGCAAACCCAAAATGAAATGTGTGAAAATTTCTAAAGGTCCACGGTCGGTCACTCGAGTCGGGTTAGGGTGCGCCTGCCGAGAAGTCGGTCAGGTGGTTAAGACTCGGAGTGAGACATATAGCATGGCTCGACTCTTAACACCACCGCGCTTACGGCCATTTTCCAGGATGCTCTGTGGCTTTATTACGGTTCGTGGTGAGTTTAGCGGGACATCCGCGAGTTTCTTTCAGTCTTTTGCGGTTTTCGCTGACTGTTTGTTGTTCGTTCGTGGTTTTATTCAAAGTCTTCCACGGAAGTCCCTTTCTTTCTTTCTCGATTTTCTTTATTTTCTTTTACGATTTTCTTTGTTCTCATGTCGTCTTTCTTTCTGATTTACCGCTGGGTTTCGCACTTCGTTTTTCCTGCACGTACGGAAGTACCTCTACTTACTCAGGTCTTTCCTACTACGTTTACTCTTGTCTTTTTTCTTGCACTAATGCCTTTTTTGCAGGAAATAAAAAAAAATGAAAACAATAAGTAGGTAACGTTACTGCATGACTGAATCAGTAGCCTCTGATCTGAAGCATTTCTTCTTATTTTCTTTGCGTTACGTGTTTCTTTTCTAAGATGCGCACTCACTGTAAGTATAGCATGTTTTACTTTTCGGCGTACATACTGAGTGGCATGCTTACTTTTCTTCGTCTCTACTCATGTTTAGCATAGCATGTTTCATTGTGAGATATCCATTTTAGCATACACTTGTGATGATTTGTACTCGCTATTATTCTTATAGCATGTTCCTGCTTGGTTTTCATGCTTCCTTTTCTTCTTCCCTTTGTCATCATTGTGCACACTCACTCTTCTGATAAAAGTGATAATAAAAATGAAATAAAACAATTTGCGTGTCCACTTTAACCTAAACTTTAAATTTAAGTTCGACGATCTTCTACTGACTTGGAGACTTAGACACAGATGGGCAACGACTGGTCATCTTCTTCAATGAAACACGTGTCGACGTCAATGAAATCATTCCTTAGCTAAACAATAGCACATGTGGAGCTTCGAGATAGTCGCGCAGGTGCGACATACATCTTGCACGTGCTTTTAGGTGCTCGCATAGCCTTCTGTGTGCGATATAAGCTCTAACTCGGCCAGGATTCCGAGTGTCGTCGTCCGATACTGGCGTAAATCGCCCTATCTTTCGAGTTATTTGCATAATCAAGTGATTATGTAAATGCGATTCACATAATTAATTAGCGGGATTGAAAGCTTAAATAAATTCATTTTTCAAAATTTAAAGTCGACCATAGGATAGTACGGGACGTTATCGAGGTTCTCTCCGAGATCCGTGACGTCCTCTTATCTCTTTCCTTTGACTTCGGAAATAAGCTGTTCACATTGCGCACTTTCACCTATTGAATTTCTCTCTATCACACTTCTTTGAAAACCTCTTCTTTGATTTCATGAAGACAGAAGCCACGATCTAAATCGAGAGATTCTCTCGAGTGATTTCGATCATTTGAGGTAATTGGTATAGGGGCTTACGTACATGGGAGAACTTTAAAGGCACCGGATAATATAAACCCTATTTAATTTTTTAGTATTAAATAGGGGAACTTATCGGTCCGCATAAAGGTTCGCGAGCCAGAACGGATGTCGTGAATTTTGTAGTTCGTTTGATCGAGCGATATTGTCGAGTAGGTGTACATGCTTCGGAATAGATGCGTTACTAGCAATATGACGCTCGTTCATTCAAACTGCTAAACGAATGAGATTCGTCCATTCTCATTCTCATATTTTAAAATTTAAAGTTTTACTTTCAAAACTAATATACATATACATTAAATTAAATCTTAAGCTTTTCAGCGGCCGACAAAGGACAGAATAGATATTTTCCTTACAACAAAAGATATACTTTTGATTGTTAAACAAAAGAAAGCTATTTTTTTAACCTATATGTATGACAAACTACAAACTTTAAATGATACAACACGATCGTCCACTTGTCAATTACCTGTACTGGGCTAAGAATTATCCTCCTAAGATTGTCTTGTTGGAAATTTCTAGCGGAATATCGGGCTTTATGTATGTGGATAACCGATGGTTGCCTAAGGAGTCCCTCGAAAATGGTAAATCTGAGCCTACCCAAACCTAAATAATTATGGTTTTTCCTCAATTTTTCGTATGTTTCCTACGGTTTTCTTTAAGTATGTGTGGCTCACTTATGATTTTCTTCGGGTTTTCCCTATGTTTCCTGTAGTTTTCTTTGAGTTTCTTTTCATGTGAAACACTACTATTTGATCTTTTACAATGCATGATAGCTCTGCCCGTTAAATTCTCCATCATACTCACTTACTTTTACCTGCAGCACTGACCACATTTGTAGGAGTAGCAGACACGCTAGGTACACAGGATTGTTTAATATTTATTGTAGTTTTATCACCTATCCTACACATTTTACTGTTTTTCTTTACTGCACAATTTATTGTTTTTTTTACTGCTCCTTACACTGCTTTCATTTACTGCACTTCCTTATGGCATTGCTTGTTTATGTATGTTTTAAATTAACCATAAGACATTTAGGATAGAGAACAATAGTCGGTTTACCTAGTGTGGCTCACGATAAAATACTAATCCTGAAACTGCTACTACATGTAGCACGGAGCAAGTCTTCGTAGGCAATACGACCGAGACGTAGCGAATGGAGGATGACGATCTGCAGC
Organism: Papilionanthe hookeriana x Papilionanthe teres; assembly: GCA_022702705.1. Lineage (NCBI taxonomy): Eukaryota > Viridiplantae > Streptophyta > Magnoliopsida > Asparagales > Orchidaceae > Papilionanthe > Papilionanthe hookeriana x Papilionanthe teres. Next base: position 147,597,656 of record CM040426.1, read on the forward strand.
AACAAAATAAGTCTACATCAGCTAAACCTTCCTGTAGAATAAATAACATAACTCATAGGACTTCGAGGTGGTCTGTCTAGCGCGAGGTAAATCCTCACATTATCTTTTAAGCTTTTGCACAATCCTGTTGTGCAATATAAGTCCTAACACTTTTAAGATTTCGAAGTTACCGTACGGTACGGCGTAAATTCTTCTATCTTCTTAAACTATTTGCACGATCGGGTATCGTGCGAGTGTAAGCCCTAAATAAAAAAATCGGCAATATTAACTTTAAATAAGTTCACTTCTAAGATATAAAGTCAAACAATATGATAGTTGTGAATTCACAAGGGTTCTCGTATCTGTGATATCCCCTACTTTTTTGCTCCTTCAGTCTCCTAAAATAATTATTCCTATTTTGAGTCACTCCCTTTTGATTTTCCTATGTTCTACCTTGAACACCTGAACTTTGAAATCTTGAAGGCAAAACTACTGGATCTTAATCGAGAGTTTTCTTAAATGACCAAGTCATTTAAGATGTAATTAACTATAATGGTTTGCCTCTATAAGGAGCTAAAAACTCAGATAAAATAAACACTATCTAATCTTTATATTAGTTAGAACTTGTCGGTCATACATAAAAAGTTTCGCAGGCTAAACGGATATCACGAAACTCTTTAATTTTAGAGGTTAAGTCTACTACAAGTGATATGTTTATCCTTTGGGATAGTACATTACTTGTGGTATCACACTTGAGCATCCAAACTATCAAATATGTGACCTATTCGGTCTCGTCATTTTTCAAAATTAAAGTACTATTTTTCAAAATCACAATTATCCATATATATATTATAAACTAAATTTAGCATTTAAATGATTTTTCAAAAATTACGGCCGACAACCTGTGGCAATAAAATGATTTGCAACTATTCTATAAAGGATAGACTTCTAACACAGTGGATCGTCACTTCAATAGTAAGCAATATCCTGCATTATTAGAGAAATGTTTATTACTAATATCAAGTATATTGTTATCACCAGTTTCCCTCTCAAACATGTTGGAGCATTTTATGCTAAACAAATTCATTTATCCTTCCCACATATACAACTCCAATGCTTTTGGCATTCAAAACCTGAAATGATATTATCACTGTTACTATAAAAAAGTATAGCTGTGGCTATTCAATGATTTGACACCTTTCCATAGGGACAGACAAGTAACAGTCTATTACCACACTCCATGCACCAAGCCATATCCTATCATAGAGGTTCTCAGGAGACGTTTATTTCTACTGCAATGCAATTTACATCCACCAGTAGCCTTTGCAGACAAAATCAAACATTTTCCAGAACAAATAACCAATTTCTCCTTCTTAAAGATGCAATTAAATAAATAACTTTGGCCTTGAAAAACTAAAAAAATGGAGATACTAATACTCGAAAGAAATAAAATTATATTCATCTAAACATGACAGTTTCTGCATTAGCTGTGCATTTATCAAAACTTTATCTAGACTGTGTTTTGAAATCAATAAATTAAAGGAGTTGGGACTTGTTCATAACATAGAATATGATAATGATTTTATGCATTCTCTAAAAAAAAGACAATTAAGCTCGTTCCCTTACCCAAACACTCCACCCTACCGTAGTTTTCAATCCAGAATGCATTTAGATTATACAGCCAATAATTTGTATTACCTTCTTTCTTAAAATAGGTAACTTATTTTCTTCATTAATTGTTGATTAGATCAATACATTTTTGGACTCAACAAATTAAATTTTTGAATTAGTTTAAATGTACAATATTTCTATAAATATGAACATCAAGGCAAGTATTTTTATCCTCATGAATTAAATTAAGAAAATATTCCTGAAATCCCTCCTATTCTTTCTTCTGCATCGCTCTTTCCCACAAACAATCTCTCTTTCCAGCGATAAAGTCCCAATCCCAAGACTCCCTAAGAAAATGCTCTCTCAAGGCTTGATTTCCAACTTCCAGAACACCAGCTTTGAAAAGTATCAGTCGGTATCCCCCAACAGCTGAAATAAATACCTACATTCTCACTAACTTCTTTTTTCTACAAGCATAAATCATCTATCTTCCCATTGAGGGTTAATTCAAGGAAACGATAAAAGCAATTTAAAGGTAAATTTGAGTGAAGTAAAATGAAGGAGAGCCTCAGCATTAAAGTCTCCGGTATACCCCCTTGGGTACATAGTTAAAATAGCTTCTTCAAAAGAGGCCTATCAAATCTTCTTATATACTTAAATGCCTTATATCATGAACAAAAAACTAACTATTTGCATGTTTTTTTATCACCTACGTTGATAACTCTAGCAATATATAAGTTCATCCAAGGTGTGTTTGGTGAGATTGGTGTTCTCCTGATCATCAATGATATGTGCTTATATTAATATTTTTTTTCTTCATAGAAAAGCATTGGATAATCTAGCATTGATTTTAGCAAACACATGATATTTGATAAGCAGCAGCAGTGTGAGAGGGATGCCTTTTATTGGGCAAGTATTTAAAAAATTATCCACTTATAAGGAAAACAAGGTGCTATCGTTTATTCACAAAAGATGGAGTACAGTTGTTATTGCTAAAAATGTGTCACTTCTCAACGATTTCAGGGGTTCAATTGCAATAAAATGCCACGAGTTTGATATGTCAAAAGCTTAACTAAAATGGCAAATAGAAGTTAAGCAGATTATAGATAATATGTCAAGAATTTAAAAAAAAAAAAGAAAAAAGAAAAGAAAAACATGCACTACCATGAAAACCTTCCAGCGTATGCAAGAGAATTCAAAACCACTTGACTATTAATAATTTCACCTTAAAAATGCTTACAACATAAAACAGTGGACATACAAGGTGGTTTTATGAGCACGTAATGCAGGAACTAGCAATAGCAAGAATTGGTTTTTAAAAAATAAATCAATACCGTCAACTTGGTAAGTTTTAAAACCCACATAAACAAGAGAGGAAAGAATATCAGAATAATAATATGGACATTAAAAAAACAAGTTCAGAAGAAAATTATATTCTTCCATTTAGAGAAGCAAATATTAAGATAAACATAAAAAATGAAAATAAAAAGGCTGTTAATGAAACTAACCAACTCAGCATCATCAATAAAAGAATCCTCAGTATCATATTGGTCATCATCAGGAACATCACGTTCTTCCTCATCACTGCTTTCCCTGCCCTGAATTCAAAATTTTGCCCCAGTTACACTTAGAAATTACTGACTATTATAAAAAGAAGGATTACTGATATGTGATTTCAGCCAAACCAGGCAATTAAATAAAACAATAGCGTTATATATATTTTATTGTATAACTCAGGATATGTATGTATATATATACATATGAAAAACAAATTCTTCGAGGACTAAAATTTCATACCATGTACAATCTTTCAATCTTCTCAATTACAGCACTAAAGCAATTTGGAGGCTGTAATGTATGCTTTAGATCATCTTCCCCTTGATGAACCTTAAAAAACAAACTGAGATTTAGATATCAGCAAACGAACATTTAATGCAATAAGATGAGCTTGCAACATGAAGACAAAAATTACAGAAATCAAATAGCAGACACAATCTCTCATAATGAAAATTAACAATAAAATGGAAGTTCCAAACAGCAGATCAACAACAGTAGCAAAGCCAAAACAAAAAATTGATTTAATTTGATCAAATTTTATAATAATTCTCATTTTGTAGCAAACATTTTAAAGTAATGGGCTCACAGCTAGCTCAAGAACGAGCAAGGGTATGACTTTTTATGAGTTTTCTAATGTTGTATATTGCCATCAATCGCACCACTAGATCAACAATAAAATAACTGACGTAGAATAAATAAAAATAGCATCAATTCTTGGTCCCATGATTGACATTTACATGCATACTACGGGTAGAATCTAAAGCTAAAACAGCACATGTATCATACCCATATTTGTCAATGGCGATGACATACCATAGTGCAATAGTGTCAGTGGAGCCATAGCGCACAACACTATGATGCAATGCACCATTTTAAGTAATAGCACAACATATTAAAAAAATTATGAAAAACAAAAATAATAATGAAAGTTTATTAAACTGAAAAATAAAATTACAAGATAAGAATTAATACATAAAATCAAGTGCTCAACACCAAAATTACTTGAAATTAAAGGAGAATTTACCTACATAGCATCAAAAGTTTAAATTTACCTATTTCACACCCAAACATACAATATTACACCATCTAGCACATTTTCAACGATGTTGAGCGGCATCTATGGGATCAGCAATGCTATTGATTGCGACTAGTTTTGACACGAAAGAGAAGAGGGCTAAATATAGTTAAAATCTAAAAAGAAGTTTTCTAAAAAGCCATAGCTATATAAAACCAATATTTTTAGTGTTGTGCAAAGAAGAAAACCTTAAGAAGCATGCAAAGAAAGCAAAGGCAAGCTCAACTATAGTCGGCATGGAAATAGAGGAAATGGAGATCAAGCCAGAAACAAAGAAAAAGCTAAACAAATTTTATGGTAGTGCAACTAAAGCTAAAAATGGAATACAATAAAGTTCCTAGAGAATCTATGGAAGTTGAGATGAAACTTCGAAGGATCCAAACCGATCAGTGGTGCAAAGCCTAGATCAAACAATACGGTTGCTCGTTTTAGTGCCCACATGGCTTTAGAGAGTGAGTTTTTTATTTCTAGCTTTGATGAGTCCCCCTTTTTTTGTTTTTTTTTTAAATGGATAGACTTTCTCATGTTCACACTACTTAGTGTCTTTTGTAATATTTTTATTTTCCTTTAATGCTATAGGCACATCATCATAGAGGTCGCAGACTCCATACTTGCTAAAGGGGACGACAATTGTAGATTAATGCAAAAACCACTACATAGATAAAAAATTCATCTAATGGAGTTTTTGTTTTCTTTTCATCAACTGAACGAAGGCAGATGCGACACTGCTAGGTGTAGCAGCGATACAATGAGATTGCGAATGGAAAGAATGATTGGTGGCAGGTGGGATAATGGGGTTTGGGATTTTAAGTACGGGTGCTATATTTGTTTTCATTTAGGTATTTTCGATAATATGTATGTAATATGAAATGTCTGAGTATGAAATAAATAAAATCTAACAATTTGCACACGCATGCACGCACATACCCACTTAAAAGAATTAACAGTAGTAATATTTTTATGCGATATTAAGTATACGAGTTTTATATAAATAAAAATTATAATTTATTTGTTCGATATGCCAATGCATAAAAAATTGTATTGTATATACATAAATTTTTTTATATTAAATCTTCACACACACAATTACCTGAAAAATTAAAAGTGGTATTTGTCATGTGATATTAAGTATATGAGTTTTATACAAATACAAATTAAAATTTATTTGTTAGATATGTAAATACGTAAAAAATTACATTGTAGATACATAATTTTTTCTTATTAAATCTTAAAAATCAACTTAGCATGCATCATGGGGCAATGCCCTTTCGTACATGCATGGGTCAAAAAATGAGCACTATGTTGATGTATTGCGCCGCACCACACCATGAGGATTGCGGGTGTGATATGCCGCATTATGCACCATGGAACGCACTATTTTGCACTATTGACATGTGGTTGTACCCGTAATTCCAAATAATGCATCCCTTCTAGTAGAACTCCTCTCTTTTCTATGTACGGAGATGTTAATGTGCAGATTTACCACAACTCTTTAACATGTTTTGCATACCATGAATTTCTTTTTCGTTTAATTTATTTGCTGGCATTTCACACATTTCAATGCTTTGTTTCTCTTATAAACTGGTTCTTTAATTTTCTCAGAAAAACGTTTCCACTGCAGAAAGGAATCACTTTTTGATTGGAATGTAAAACATTGTCACATAAAAAATGTGCAAGGCAAACCCCTAAGGAATAAGACCTAGAGCTTTAGCAAAAGTCAAACAGGTTTAAGAATAAACCGATTTAACCGTCTTAAAGCACGGCAACATGGAAAATCTACAATGGAAAACAACACAAGTCATCTTCCCAACTTCCACAGAAAATGACCCAAATGGAAAGCATACAACCAAATTGCATTACATAAAGAAAACGAAACCAAAGCAACCGCAAATGGCCAATCGATCGAAAATAAATGGCATAACATAGAGCGAAAAGCTTACCCCGCCGACTGGGCGGGCATCAGGCACCTGATTATGGGCAATCTGAGCGGAAGCTTCCCCGTTCCCAGAACCAGACTCCCTAAAGAGCTTCTTCCAGGAGACGATGGTAGTTTCGCCCCTTCTCAGCTCCACAGTGAACATTTGTCGTTTCTCCAGGACCGGCGCTTCCTTCAAGAGCTTCTTGGCGGGAATCGGGGCTTGAGGCTGCGCATAAGGTGTGGTGACGACAGGAAGATCGGCCGCTGAGTGGGGTTGCAGAACCCTAGATGTGCTATCGATGCCGCCCTTGTCCTCCTCCATATCTTGCTATTTGGCCGAAGCAAGAAAAGGACTTTGGCCGACTTAGGGCACGCGAGATGCGGGAGACTTTTATGAACGACAAGACGCTGCTCACCTCAAAAACTGGCAAGGGAGAGAATTGCCCGCGCAGTCGATGAGAATCGGAGGCGTCGCCGCCGCCGGCGTTTATGACGAACCTACTTTCCACTCCTGGGAAGTTGGAAACAGGATCCCGTGGTTCAATCTCTCACTCTCTGACGAACAAGTAACATAACCGGGCTGTGCCAAGTACAAATACAAAGGTTTATTTTGCGAAAATGATCTTAAAATGTCCCGAGTCAATACAAAGTTTTAGCCGTTGTCAGCGGTCTTTATTAGATGGGATTTTATTTAATTTTGTAAGATGCAGAAATTCGCTGAATTCATGAATTTATTAAATCCAATTTTACCCTCGATTGAATTGAATCCGAGATTTATTAAATGCAGAAGTTTAATGATTTTTTCTGAATTTTTTTATTTTAAAATTAATGAAATCCGGTGAGCATTGCTCTTCTTGCAGCTAAATAGTCCGTTAAAGTGCGATGTCATATCATTATTTCATAAGAAAATTCTCATCTTTCCATCCAAAGGATGAGATTTTTTTAGTCTCTTGTATTAAAAGGTAATTGGAACTATTCTCATAGAGATGTAATTATCCATAAGAGAAGAATATGATGGAGTCAAATCCGAAAAAAGGAGATCATGAGCCCCATCTAACAAGACGAGCCAAGACATTCGAACCAAGTCAATTAGGCCCAACCCGACCGAGCCAAAAGGCGAACAATAAGACGGCCGCATGATTTAAGTGTAAGCCATTCAACTAGAAACAATACAAGGGAGCATTCGAGTCCTCCACTGCTGACAAGTCGACTTAATGCAATAGTTTATGTCGCAGTGCAGCTAACCCAATGGAAGAGCCAGTTCCACAAAGTACCCAAGGATACTTAAATACTCCTCACCAAAAATCAAAAATAATCAAGCAAGCAGGATCGGCCGACCAAGCTGACCCAGTCGAGCCAAATCAACAAAGCTTAGCCAATAGAGCCAAATGACAATTGGACGTTAAGCCACGCTTGTAAAATACCAGAAATACTCCAGTTCAGACTCTATCCAAAATGGGTTATATTATAATATCACTACTGTACTACATTCTCTATAAATGATAGAAACATTTAATGAAAAATCAACACTATTCACTAATGGTCAACTCCCCCATCTCTCTCCTCATTTTTATTTTAATCCTTGGGTGTGATTTACCAACAATCTCGGATTCAAAAATTTTAAAAATACTGCGAGTGTGGATCATGCACCAATAAGAAGATGAGAATTGAAAGAGAAAATATCTGACAACAAGGAGACCGGTGACAACAAAGAGTTTGTGGTCCAATGGGTCAATATTTGAATGGTCAAATATTAGAAAATGATCAAAGGAGTACTTAATCGAAAGCAGGATCAGTAACCCCGACAAGACATTCCAGCGCCAAACAATATAAAAGCCCCCATTGATCTTGGAGAGGGAGGACAAAACCCAATATCTTGACAGTGTTGAGTCAGCACTAGTCGATCAACATCAGACTGGATGTACTGATGTACCCCTCCAACCAGAAAATGCATTCTCTGAGTAAATCTCATATTTCAATGCATCAGAAGAATTCAAGATCCCAACACCTAAATTCTACAAAGGATGGACGAAGTCAACGAACCTTGCACTTATTTTCAGTCAACTGTATCTCTACTCAAGATTAATGACACGTTGAAGTACTAACTTTTTTTCACTACGGTAAGAAAATTGGCCCTTTGTTGATTCAATGGATTACCAACAAGATTAATCACTTTGTTCATAGATTTCAAGTAAATGTTTGTTGCATGATTCGCCGGTGCTCAGAAACCTTAAAAGAGCTTGCAAACTCTCTAATAGCCTCATCAAGGATAGAGCAAGACCCTGTATGCCTGTATGCTTTCATCACGCCATTATAGAACTAAATGCTAGAGGTTTGAGATTTAAAACTCATAGTAGCTCATCCGACCCTCACATAATAAAAAGGAAGGACTTTTCATTACCCTCTAGAATTATATCAACTGATGACACTAGCCGGAATATTGGAGCTAGCCAAAGCCATATAAAAAGGAAGAGTACAACTCATACCCTCTTGATGCACCAAAAATATATATTATTTTTGCTTTATAATATTACCCAATTATGGTGATATTGCACTTTAAAGAAAGATATTTTTCATGATTTGTTGCAGGTATGATGATTTTAGGTGATTGGAGCGAAAAGAAGCGAAAAGGAACAAATTCGGAGTAAAAAGGAGGAAAACAGGTTTTGGCGCCGCCGGCGCCATTTTCCAGAGACTCGGCAATTAATTCGAGGATAGAGCGCCGCCGAAGCCCTATCGGGCGCCGTCGGCGCCCAATGTCTGTGGAATTCAAATTTGAGGAGTTTTGGCGACTTTTTGAAGGGATGCCTATGGAAACTCTTGGGATTTCGTTTCTAACTTATAAGTAACTGTTTTTGGACGAAAATGGTGTGGTTTTTTAGTTTGTATTCTGAAGTTCTAGAGAGGGAGAGTGTGTGTGAGTGTTAGGGCTTAGAAGAAAAGTATGTAGAAGTTAGAATTTGAGAGGAATTCTCTCTAATGAGTGAAGGAGAAGAAGTAAAGTGAGAGATTGTTTCTTCCTTTCTATTCTAAAGAGGGAATTAAGTGTTGCAAAGAAGAGAGAAAAGGATTCAAAGGAACTTTAAGGGAATTGCATTGGGGAAGAGAAAGAGATAAGTTGTATTTTATTTTGTGGTTTGTATGACTTTTCTTTTATATATAAAATTCATATTTTATTGTATCTTCTTCATGAATTCTGAGTAGTCTCCTTTGTCTTTCTTCTTGCATAGAAATGTGATGATGGATTGATGTGGATTTGAAGTGCTTTAATGTATTAAGAAATTATGATGGTTTTTCATTTCGAACTTAATTTACTTAAATCTCGCAAATTGAATTGTTAAAATATGTTGTTGAACATTAATTCTGAAAGGAATTAGTGTCCTATAACAATAATCAAGAATCCATTCAATTTTCATGGATGAATTGCGTAGTTCATGGGAATTGAGTGCAAATAAATAGGGAAATGTGTTTTGATAGACTTCAATTTGGAGGTTTCAGGATGACAGGCTGAGATCCCCAATTTGGTCCTAAGATTAGTAACTAAACTCGAAGGTTAGCCTTCAGATGAAGGGTGAGTGGGAGCTCCGTAGTGAGAGCCGGTATCCTCCCAGGCTAGCCTTAGATTTAGTGACTATACTTAGGATATGTCAATGTTCTTTTCATGCTTGGAAGAAGGGGTACTCTTTTAAGGGTAAAGAAACATTTATGCTCCTATTTGGCACAATAACATATATAATTGTTCTATATCATTCACACATCATATTCTCATTGTAAGAGGAAAGATACTTTTCTCATATTTCAAAAACCTTTCAAATATATAGTTTAGTGTGTGTCTGTTAGTTAATTTTGTTTTCAAAGTTATTAGAAGTAATTGTAGTTTGATTAATTGTTATTGTTTTATGCCTAGTGGTAGTAGAAGTAAGTATTAAACTTTAAGTGCAATTTAAGTATCGGATTTCAGTGCTACATTACCTATTGTGAACCACTTTCTTCTATTTTGTAACTTCCCTGTGGGATCGATAACCAGAACTCCAATAAGGTCCTTTGTTACTTGATACGATACGTATACTTGCATTGAGTGCTAGGACTTTACAAAATCATTATAAATATATATAAATTTGAGTTCATAAATTCTTGCAAAAATAAAAGTCTGTAAATCTGACGGTTAAGTTTTTGGCGCTTTTGCCAGAAGGTAACGAAGTAACTAAGTAATGAAGGAAATATAAACGGTATTTATTGATAATATAGTAACAGAAAACCTTTACTTTGTAGTGTGTAATTGTGTGTTTGTTTACTTTTTAAAAGTATTTGTGTGATTGTATATGCGTCGTAGTGGATCTATAGGTTTAGTGCCTTACGATTCGGAGTTAGAGCGTACTGTCAGAAAAATTAGAAATCAACAAAAATAAATTGAAAATCCTTATGTAATTGCGAATTATCAAGATAATCAGAACAATGATATTGGAAATTTGCCAAGACCTTTAAGAGATTATACTAACCCAAAAGCAGAAGAAATTCACATAACTATTCAAAATCTTGATGTTGCTGCCAATTCATTTGAACTTAAACCTGTTATTATCCAAATGATACAAAATAATCAATTCGGAGGAACACCTATTGAGGATCCAAATTTACATCTCACTAGTTTTTAGAATTTTATACTACTTTTAGATATGACGAAGTGTCTAGTGACGCTGTCAGACTTAGACTTTTTCCTTTCTCATTAAGGGATAAAGCTAAAACGTGGTTAAACTCTTTAGCACCTGGTCTATTATAACTTGGGGAGAATTATCTCAGAAGTTTCTATCAAAATATTTCCCTCCATCAAAAACTACTAAACTAAGAAATGATATTACATCTTTTTGTCAGTTTGAAGGAGAGTCAATATATAAAGCTTGGGAGAGATTTAAAGATCTTCTTAGTAATTGCCCACATCATGTTTTACCAGATCAATTAATAATTCAAGCATTTTATAATAGATTAGTGGGATCATTGAGATCTATTATAGATGTTGCTGGTGGATCTTTAATGTCAAAACCTTTTGATGAAGCATACGCGTTAATTAAAAGAAATGACTACTAATAATTTTTAATGACCCTCTGAACGGGTAAATCCTAAGAGAGTACCTAGTTTTCATGATTCAGATATGATGACTATGGTAGTTTCTCAAATTGCAGCCCTTTCTAAGAAAATAGATCAATATGGAATGAATTATTCTCAACCACCTCAAGTGTTGGATGAAAATTCATTTGAACATATAACAGAATCTCAAACACCTTATGAGACTTTAAATGATATTAATAAAACTAACAATCCTTATTCAAATTATTATAATCTTGGTTGGAAGAATCACCCAAATTTCAATTGGAATAATAACAATATCAATGTTAACCCGCATTGGGGGAACAGTTCTATAAATCTAATTGGAAATTCGAACAATCAAGGAAATACCAATTTTAGACCAACTTATCCTTCGGGATTCAATAGTAACCCGCAATTTAAGGATAAGAAGTTTTCTACTGAAGAAATGATTCTGAATATGGGAAATCAATTACAAGCTCAAGGTGTTGCTATGAAAAATATTAAAAATCAATTGGGGCATATTTTCATTGCACTTAATAATAGACCTTCTGGAACAATTCCAAGTAATGTTGAGATCAATCCAAAAGATCAAAATAAGGAACAACTTAAGGCTATTCAATTAAGGAGTGGAAAATAATTGGAAACTAGAGTGCAAAAAGAAGTTGAAATAGAAAAGGATAAGGTTGAAACCGAAAAAGGTTCAAACAAGATTTATTCAGACCTAGATTATCCTCTTGAGCCAATGAAGATAACTGTTTAAAAACCACCACCTCCATTTCCTTAAATATTGACAAAATAAAATAGGGATAACATATTTGGAAAATTTTTGGAGAACCTTAAGAAATTAACGATAAATATTCATTTTGTTGAAGCATTAGAACAGATGTCTGACTATGTCAAGTTTATGAAGGATCCTGAGAAAGAAAAGAAAGTTTACAGATAATGAAACTATTTGCACTAAGCGAAGAGTGTAGTACAATTATTCAGAAGAAGCTTCCGAAAAAACTTAAAGATCCTAGTAGTTTCAGTATTCCGTGTGCTATAGGTGAAAAATTTTTCGGAAAAACCTTATGTGATCTGGGAGCTAGTATTAATCTTATGCCTTTATCAACTTTTAAAAGGTTGGAAATAGGAGAAATTTTTCCTACATCTATGACTCTTCAGTTGGCCGATCATTCCATTACTTACCCTAAAGGAGTGGTGGAAGTGTGTTAGTGAAAGTGGCTAAATTTATCTTTCCTGTGGATTTTATTGTACTTGTTATGGAGGAAGATAAAAAAATTCCAATCATTTTGGGAAGACCATTCCTTGCTACTGGAAGAGCAGTGATTGATGTTCAAAAAGAAGAATTAACTATGAGAGTTAATGATCAAGAGGTCACCTTTAATATTTTGAAATCTATGAAGTATCCCTCAATGGAAAAAGATAATGAATGTTTTAGGATGGAGGTTTATGAATATTTGAGAAACGATCATTTTGAAAATATATTCGAAAAAGAAGTAGAGTATGAAAATATGTTTGAAGAAGAAATTGAAAATGAAGAAAATTCAGATAGTAAGAAGAATGAAGATTTGGAGTATGTTCATGAGAGTTTCGAAGTAGTAGACACTATGGAAGGTGGAAATAAAAGCTTAATTCCATCTATAATAAAACCTCTTGAACTTGAGATGAAAATTCTCCCTAATCATTTAAAGTATATTTTTTAGGAGAATCATCTACCTTGCCAGTTATTGTATCTTCAGAGTTAAACGATTATCAAGAATAGAAGTTGTTGGAAATTTTAAAAAGATACAAGAAAGCTTTTGGATGGACTTTGGCAGATATTAAAGGAGTTAGTTCATCGATTTGTATGCACAGAATTTTATTAGATGATAAACATAAACTGATAGTTGATCCCCAAATGAGATTGAATCCAATAATGAAAGAAGTAGTTAAGAAAGAGATTTTAAAATGGCTGGATGCTGGAATTATTTATCCTATTTTGGATACTGCTTGGGTGAGTTCAATACATTGTGTACCGAAAATGGGAAGAGTGACTGTTGAAGTGAATGAATGTAATGAAATTATACCCACAAAACAAATTTATGGATGGTAAATTTATATTTATTATAGGAAATTAAATGCTGCCACCAGAAAATATCACTTTCCTCTTTCTTTTCTTGATCAAATGCTAGATAGACTTGCTGGACATAAGTACTACTGCTTTCTGGATGGATATGCTGGTTATCATCAAATACCTATTGCTCCTGAGGATCAAGAAAAGATAACATTTACTTTACCTGATGAAACCTTTACTTTTTGAAGAATGCCTTTTGGACTGTGTAATGCACCTACAACATTTCAGAGATGTATAATGTCTATCTTCAGTAGTATGATAGATAATGGAATAGAAGTTTATGGATGATTTCTTTGTATTCGGGACTTCATTTGAAATTTGCTTAAAAAACTTAGCAAAAGTTTTGGAGCTCTGCAAGAAAATAAATCTAGTTCTGAATTGGGAGAAATATCAATTTATGATTGTAGGAGGAATTGTGCTTGGGCATAAAATTTATGAATATGGTATGGAGGTCGATCCTGCTAAAATTAGAGTGATTGAGAGATTGCCGCCACCCACTACTGTGAGAGAGCTGAGGAGTTTCTTAGAACACGCTGTATTTAACAGACGATATATTAAAGATTTTTCTAAAATTACCAAACCTTTGTGCCGACATTTAGAAAATGATAGAAAATTTGATTTTAATGATAAATGCTTGAGTGCTTTTGAATTATTGAAAGAGAAATTAATCACTGCACCTATAATTGTTTCACCAGATTGGGAGAAACCATTTGAACTTATGTGTGATGCGAGTGATTATGCAATCGGAGTAGCATTAGGGCAAATGCATGATAAAGTTTTCAAAGTCATTTAGTATGCTAATAAAACTCTTAATGAGGCTCAAATTAATTATACCACTATTGAAAGAGAGTTATTAGCTATAGTATTTGCTTTTAAAAAGTTTAGACCTTATTTAATTGGAGCTAAAAGTATTGTGCATACAAATAATTTGGCTATCAAATATTTAGTACAAAAGAAGAATGTGAAACCCAGACTAATTAGATGGATACTTCTTCTGTAAGAATTTGATTTTATGATAGTTGATAGGAAGGGAGCTGATAACCAAATAGCTGATCATCTGTCAAGATTATAGTATGATAAATTGTTTGAATTTGAGAAGGAAGTTACATAAACTTTCCCTGATGAACAACTTTATACTATTATGGGAAGCAATTTGTCTTGGTATGCGGATATCGTGAATTATATTGTAAGTGATATTGTACCATCTGATTTAAAAAGGCAACAACAAAAGAAGTTTAAATATGATGCAAGATTTTATTTTTGGGATGAGCCTTATCTATATAAATAGTGTAAGGATCTAATTATTAGGAAATGTGTGCCACAAGAAGAAAAGAATTTGATTATTCAACGATGTCATGATTCTGAATTTGGAGGTCATTTCGGTGTTGATAAAACTATTTTTAAGATTTTACAATCTGGATTTTATTGGCCTACTCTTTTTAGAGATTTTTATAAATATATTAATTTATGTGATCGATGTCAGAGAGTAGGTAATATATCTAGAAGAAATGAGATGCCTCTAAATTATAATTTGGAAGTTAAAATTTTTGATGTATGAGGATTAGATTTTATGGGACCATTTACTCCTTCATTTGGAAATTTATATATATTGGTTGTCGTTGATTATGTCTCGAAATGGATTGAAGCTATTGTTTTACCTAGATGTGATGCTCTGAGTGTTTCAAAATTTTTAAAGAAAAATATATTTACAAGATATGGAATGCCGAGAGTGATCACAACTGATGGTGGATCTCATTTCAGGAATAATCAAATTAAGAGATTGATTGAGAAATATAATATTATTCATAGAATCTCTACTGCTTATCATCCCCAGACTAGTGGTTTAGCAGAAACGTCTAATCGTGAAATTAAAAGAATTTTGGAGAAAACTGTGGATAATCATAAAATAGATTGGTCTGCTCGATTAGATACTGCTTTATGGACTTATATAACTACTTTTAAAACCCCTATTGGAATGTCTCCTTATAGATTAGTGTTTGGTAAGACTTGCCATTTACCGGTTGAATTGGAGCATAAAGCATATTGGACGATAAAAGAGTTGAATATTAATTTGAAAAATGCTGGAGAAAAAAGATTTATGCAATTGAATGAATTAGTAGAGATTAGAAATGCATCCTATCACAATGATAGGATCTATAAAGAGAAAATGAAATTGTGGCATGATCGGAAGGTATTGAGAAAGAAATTGGAATTTGGACAAATAGTTTTGTTATACAACACAAGATTGAAGTTATTTCCTGGAAAGCTCAAGTCTAGATGGTTAGGACCTTTTACGATCGTAAAAGTTTATTCTTTGAAGTCGTTGATATTAAAGATTTTGATACTGGAAAGATTTTCAAAGTTAATGGGCATCGATTAAAGCCTTACTTTGACGGGTTTCAACCTGACTTCAAAGAGGTTTTAATGTTGAGTCATCTCGATTAACTGTATGGTTTGTTGGGCTGACGACATTAAACCAAGCGCTTTATGGGAGGCAACCCATTTGTATCTTTATGGTGTGTTTGCTTGTTTGATGTAGTTGTGCTTTTTAGATAGTTATTTTTGAATCCTAATTACTTCTAAATACTTTTAAAATTTGATAAATTGTGGATCAAATTGAGATATTGAAATATTTTGGGCCAAACGAAGTTTGGTGAGAATTTTTTACCACCGGCACGGCCGACGCCCTATCATAGAGTATTGTTGTACTTACAGGTTTGAGCGCCACCGGCGCCCAAAACCTGTTGACGGTTTTTGAAGTTCCAAAATGCGAGTTTTGCTGTTTTGAGTGGGATCTTCGTCCTTATAACTCCCTAAACTTCATTTTATACTTCCTAACTCCAGAAAAATGAAAACTACCATTCCCAATTCACATCGCATGGATTCCTACTCTATAGAAACCCCTTGATCTCGCATTTTTAACTGAAGGAAGTTTATAAGTTTCGAGGCACAGCGATTGTTCAACAAAGTGATGATGAAGAAGACGATTATCAAGGAAAGAGGCTTCATAAATCGAGGTATAGATAATCCTACTACTAGAATTGAAGAGATAATTAAAGAGAGACGTTGGGAAGTGCTTTGTTACACTACCGCTGTCGTAGTTGTTCCGGTCGTGAAAGAATTCTATGCAAATCTTCACGGGATCAACCAAGGGTTGGTATTTGTGCGAGGTAGGTTTGTGCAATTCACTTCTGCTAGAATTAACGATTTCTTTATGATTGAGAATCCACCTCTTTTCCATTATTCTAATTTCAATGCCATAAGTGATAATATGAATGATGTGTATCGTTATTTGACGGAGGAGAATGAGGATTGGGAAATAAGAGAAAATGGATATGTTAGTTTCCCATCTGCATCTCTAAATCCAGTGTCAAAGCAGTGGCATTACTTTATTTCGGTAAAGTTTTTTTCAACATTGAAGATTAGCAAGGTAACCAAAGAATGTGCCATTTTGAATTTTCGTATTCAACCGGGAGGCCAATCGACATTGGTAATATAATTGTGAAATCAGTTTTGGGATTAATTGTTCATGGATCTAAATATGGGCTTGGACACCTGTCCACCATATTTCTGTTATGTAGTCAATCACAAGTTCCATATGAGAGTTGGGAAAAGATTCTTTTTCCATGGAGGCTAATTGATCCAACTAATCCTTATGACTACGAAACAGTCGGAGATGAAGATGATATAAATTTGCTTGCTGATCAACCAACACAGACTTCGCAACCGATTCAACCATATTTTCCTAAAAATTCCAGAATGATATTGAAGAGGATCAAATAGTTGGAGAAAGAGGTACAGAATATTATGAATGTAATCAATAACATTTCTGATTTATTCGATCATATAGATTGGAGGATGAAGGAACAATTTGATCACACTGGTCGAATTGAGATAGGCTTGATTAATCTGATGAAGAAGAATACTGTGATTGCTGAGGATTCATCTTACGAATTTCCATTTTGTCTATTCTATAATCTGTTCGTGCAACAGTAATCAATTGAAGACATCATAAGAGAAGATAGTTCTAAAACCGATGTGGAGTAATTATTGTATTCTACTTATGTTTGTTGTGTTTTTAGTTTATGGATCATATCAAATTGATATCAAAACAAGATCTTGGAAGGATGGTAGCAAAGTAAGTGGATGTACTAGAAGGAGAAGTTGGTGAAATCAGAACGGGAATAGAAGAAATTTTCGCCACCATGAAAGGCAGGTTTTCTTCAATAAAGAGCCGAATGGAGGAAAGATTCAAAAGCATGTGAGAAATGTGAGATATGATAGAAAAGCTTATGGAAATATAATCCAAGGCCGTGCCAGCCATTCGAGTTGCAAATCCTAACTACGGGATGATCAAAAAAATTATTAGTTAAATCAAAAGGAAAAGAGATCGAACGAGAGGATAACAAGGACATCATCTGCCACCAAGAGTGTCTAAAACTCTAAGAGGAGGGTAATTTGCAAAAGTCAAGGAATTTGCAAAAGGTTAGTTCTAACACTACATGGCCTCCAGCAGGTGAAGGAATTCTTCTCTTGGACTTAGGTAGCATAGATGTGTTTCTGGGGATGAAATGGCTACGGACGCTTAAAGAGATGAAGGTGGATTGGAAATCCTTAATGATGGAGTATCAAGTGGAGGCTAGAAATATGATGCTAAGAGGAGATGCTAGCTTATGCAAAACCATGGTCTTGCTCAAAACCATGGTCAAGTCGATACGAGGAGCAAGGATGGGCTACTTGATGGAGTTACAGAGCATTTAGATACTTATTTTTAAATCTTAATTACTCCTAAATACTTTTAAAAATTGATAATTGGTGAATCGAATTGAGATATTGGAATATTTTGGGCCAAACGAAGTTCGGTGAGAATTTTTTACCACTAGCGCCGCCGGCGTCAGAATGGGCGCCGCCGACGCCCTATCACAGAGTATTTCTGAACTTATAGGTTTGAGCGTTGCCGGCGCCCAAAACCTGTTGATAGTTTTTTAAGTTCCAAATTACGAGTTTTGGCAGTTTTGAGCGGGATCTTCGTCCTTATAACTCCCTAAACTCCATTTTAGACTTCCTAACTCCAGAAAAATGAAAACTACCCTTACTAATTCGCATCCCATGGATTCCTACTCTATAGAAACCCCTCGATCTCGCATTTTTAACTGAAGGAAGTTAATAAGTTTCAAGGCGCAGTGATTGTTCAACAAAGTGATGATGAAGAGGAGGATTATCAAGGAAAGAGGCTTTATAAATCGAGGATGGATAATCCTACTACTAGAATTGAAGAGATAATTAAAGAGAGACGTTGGGAAGTGCTTTGCTACACTACCACTACCATATTTGTTCCGGTCATGAAAGAATTCTATGCAAATCTTCATGA
Organism: Papilionanthe hookeriana x Papilionanthe teres; assembly: GCA_022702705.1. Taxonomy (NCBI): domain Eukaryota; kingdom Viridiplantae; phylum Streptophyta; class Magnoliopsida; order Asparagales; family Orchidaceae; genus Papilionanthe; species Papilionanthe hookeriana x Papilionanthe teres. The sequence goes on from CM040426.1 coordinate 147,616,365, forward strand.
GATCAACCAAGGGTTCGTATTTGTGCGAGGTAGATTTGTGCAATTCACTTCTGCAAGAATTAACGATCTCTTTATGATTGAGAATGTACCTATTTGTCATTATTCTAATTTCAATGCCACAAATGATAATATGAATGATGTGTATCCTTATTTGATGGATGAGGATGAGGATTGGGAAATTAGAGAAAATGGATATATTAGTTTCTCATCTGCATCTTTATATCCAGTGTCAAAGCAGTGACATTACTTTATTTCAGCAAAGTTATTTCCAACATTGAAGATTAGCAAGGTAACCAACGAAAGTGCCATTTTTAATTTTTGTATTCAAACTGGGAGGCCGATTAACATTGGTAATATAATTATGAAATCAGTTTTGGGATTAATTGTTCATGGATCTACATATCGGCTTGGACACCCGTCCACCATATTTCTGTTATGTAGTCAATCACAAGTTACATATGAGAGTTGGGAAAATGTTCTTCTTCAGTGGAGGCCTCCTTATGACTACCAAACAATCGGAGATCAAGATGATATGAATTTGCTTGCTGATCAACCAACACAGACTTTACAACCGAATCAACCCTATTTTCCTGAAAGTTCCAGAATGATATTGAAGAGGATCAAACAGTTGGAGAAAGAGGTACAGAATGTTATGAATGTAATCAATAACATTTCTGATTTATTCGATCTTATAGATTGGAGGATGAAGGAACAATTTGATCACACTAGTCGAATTGAGATTTCTGATGAAGAAAAATGATGTGATTGCTGAGGATTCATCTGACGAATTTCCATTTTGTCTATTCTACAATTTGTTCGTGCATCAGCAATCAATTGGATACATCAGAAGAGAAGATAGTTCTGAAACCGATGTGGAGTAATTATTGGATTCTACTTATGTTTGTTGTGTGTTTAGTTTACTTTGCTTAATTTTGCTTGGTGTGTGTGGTATTTACTTTGCTTTGCTTTGTAATTTGAACTTGGATTTGGATATGCTTACTTTCATTGTGTGCTTAGATTTTAGTGTTTGCTTATCGTAGCGCACTTGCAACACTAAACATTTAAGAGTTGATGGTTTGGTTTGAATGAACATATTTGGTGTTTATACTGTAACTTGGATTTTATATATAAAAGTTTTTTGTGTATTGTTTGTGTAAAGAATTGTGTTAATTATTGCTTGTGAGATGAAGTAGATGCTTATTGAAGTGTTAAACATCATTGTGGAAGTCGAAACAATCGAAATTATGAAAAAATTTTCGGACCCAAAAAAGATTTTTGACTAGCGTCGCCGGCGCCCAAATCCAGAGAGTTTGGCATTTTTATAAAATAGAGCACTGCCAGCGCCCAAGTACAGAAATTTGCCGAAAACCTTTTAGTTCGCTATTTTGTCCCTGGGACCCGTGGATTTTTCTATTTCTTTTGTCTTCCTCCTCCATTTTCGCGATTTTGAAGACCTAGGGCTTGCTAGACCTCAGATTTGAAGTGATTTCAAAGCTTTTTGAGACCAGATCTTCAATTCTCTTGGTAAGAGCTTCACTTTAAGTTAAAAATTTTTTATTTTCACCATGGAAATCTCTCACATTGCTTAGGTTTGAATTTTTGGATTTTTAAAGATATTTTGAGATTTCCATAATGAAATTTGCTCTTACTTGTTTAGAATTGTATTTGGAGTTTATTACATTGTGAATTTGGGATTTATTAGAATTTTCTTGCAAATTTTAGAAATTCACATGGCTCCAAGGATGAGTAAAGGGAAGAGAAAATTGGATTTTGATGAAGAAAAATTCGTTAATATTAAAGCACAATTTTGCTTTAACTCTTAACTTTACAATAAGAAATGTATCCAGGATCGAGCTTTTGATAATCCTGGTGGATCTGAAGAACAGTTAATTGCAGGGTGAAACTGGGAACGATTTTGTTATTTTATTGCGAATGCTGTTATGGGAGTTGTTAGAGAGTTCTATACTAATGTGCCCTGGACTCATACGGAGTATGTGTTAGTTAGAGGAAAAATGGTTGAGTTTACTCCTCAGCGTATTAATGCCTTCTATCAGACTCGGGAACCATTTGTTTGTGAATATGAAAACTTTGATACTCGAGAGGAAAATATGAGAGAAGTGATTGCTTTTTTGACATATGGAAGAGAGGAATGGAGAATAAGTAAAAAATAGATGATTAACTTCCCCGCTTCCACATTGAATGTTGCATCAAGAGTTTGGCACTATTTCTTCTCTGCAAGAATATT